>JANUHK010000387.1:0-26301 GCA_026319125.1 Colletotrichum noveboracense | reverse complement strand
GGGGGGGGGGGGGGGGGGGGAGAACGCACGTCTTGGGATATCCAGAAGGACGTAGGAGATCCTTGAAGCGATTAAGAGAAGTCTTCGCATCTTCGATCGAATCGAAGGACTACCGCAATTAGTATTAAAATCTTCACTTCTTCAGTATGCACTTACAGAGGTGCTTATGACAATATCGTAGAAACCGGACTCGAGATCCAAAGGCTTGTCATCAATGAAAGGGTCCAGACATCCGAGTTCAAGGCCTTCTATGTCTGAAAGAGTCTCCTTGGCTTCTCTCAATGCGTTGGAGCTCAGTGTTGCGTACGTGTAATTGGAGAAGTACTGCCTTCCTTTCTCCGGTCGCAAGTGCTCAAGGAGAACCCTCGTTGTTGTGTCTGACCCAGTGCCTACTTCTAACACCCGCAGCTGGGGGTTGGTAAGCTTGAGAATGTCAATCGCAGTTGCAAGAGAATCTTGACCGTGTAGCTCATGAAAGGGGTAGAAGTTCGCATGTGCATTCCAACGAGCGTGGCTGAGAAGAGGCAGCTCATCGGTACCGGCTTGTGTAGCAATCTGACTTCCTTGGACGCCACTCATGCTCATGACTTCTTTACCATCATCCGTGTATGCGAGCAATGATCCAGAAAGCTCACCAAGTGGCGAAGAGTTTGATGTTGCTGTCGCCCAAAAGTTCCCCGCAGCTCTCGAGATGAAAATTTCCTTGACTGAACTGGGCATGGAAACATATTTGGCCTTCCGATGCTGACCATGACAGCCAGCTGTGACTAGTGTCTGGAAACATTGATCAAGTGCAGTGGGATGAATGAGATAATCCGATGGATCGTCCATGGGATGCACAAAGGCAGTTGCCTCTCTGGAATACGGGCTCACACTGATGTTGTCCAGACCCCTGAAAGTGGGACCGTACGTGAAACCGCGGTCCTGGACAGTGGTGTACCAGTATTGAGGAGAAAGAAGACTTGGGAACTCCTTCTTCTTGATACCCTGTCGAGGACGGAGCGGGAATGGTCCAGCACTGACTTCCGCACTGCAGTGCTCAGTCCAGACATCGTTGTTCCAAGAAGTGATCTGAACGTGGAAAGAAGACTCATCGATACGTCGCAGTCTAGTGTGAATCTCTGTCGGATTTCCAGTTTCCAGGTGTAAAGCTGAAGTGACTGAAAAGTCTTTTGCCGAGAATGCTTCCAAAACGCCGCCAGTGACTTGTCGCAGAGCTTCCTCCGCGATGGACAAATAGGCTGCGAAGGGGAAAGAACTATCGGTTCCGCAAGCATCCACGCCATGATCTTCTAGGTTCACCTGTTCCAGATTGGAATCCATCAAATGCCATATGGGGGCATTTCATTCGAGCCAAAGAGAACCCATGGGTTAAAGATCACGTCATCACGGGCAGCACTCTTTATCCGGCTGCCGGTATGCTGGTCATGGCCATTGAAGCTTGCAAACAACTGGCCGATCCTGCCCTGAAGCTAGTTGGTTTCCGATTCAAGGACTTCTCATTCCATACTGCCCTCGATATCCCGGAAGATGCGGAGGGCATCGAAACACGCTTCCATCTTCGCCCTCTCTGGGAGGGAACATCAAGTCAGTCGGCGACATGGAGTGAGTTCGAACTTTGGAGCTACCAAAACGACGAATGGCGGAATCATTGCCGTGGTTGGATTCAAGCCGACATCGACTCGATCCATACCATTGTGGACGGTGGTCTGGAGCAGGTGAAGTTCGAGGAGACTTGCGCAAAGGTCGTGAAAGATTCCGACACAACCTGCCTTGACCCTCTCACTCATGACCAAGTCTACGAGGCTTTTGATCTGGCCGGCCTGAACTATGGCCATTCTTTCCGGAACCTGTCAGATGTCAGTGTTGGGCCGTCCACCCTGGCAGCAATGACTCTTACGTCGCCGGATCTGGTACCTATAATGCCATACGGTTTTACTCACCCCCACGTGATCCATCCCACAAGCCTCGACAGTGCCATAGCGGGCGCCTTTATCGCACTGCATTGGGGTGGTGCGGAGGGCGACATGCAAGCCGCTGTGCCAACATCGATCAAAGAGATGTGGATTGCTTCAAGTCAGAATGAAACCACTCCGCTGCAATCGATGCGACTCTCTGCTGGTACCATAGACAAAGGGGCCAGAAAGTTTGAGGCGGAGTTGATCGGAGTTGATCCCCAATCCCGAAAGCCTCTTCTCACGGTCAAGGGGCTGGTATGCACCTCCATCGCCCACGGCGAAACGATCTCATCCGATACCAACACATGCTACAACGTCGACTGGAGACCAGATGCTACTCTTTTGAAGCAAGAAAATGCTTTGCGGGGACTTAATATCTCGGATTCGCTTCTCGATCCCAACGAGTCTGCTATCTGTTCCGACACACATGCTCTCGTTTACGCATACCTGAAGCGTTATTTGAAGTCGCATAGTGCTGAAAGCGTTGACTCGACGAAGTCTCATTATCAGAAGTACTTGACTTGGGCTCAACGCTTCATTGCCAACCGTGAGGGGCGTGCACGCAATCGGGAGGAGCTCGATTACTCCGACGAGGCTATCGCCGCTCTGGAGACTAAACTGGACAACTCAAGTGCTGGAGGACGATTGACGGTTGGTGTTGGACGGGTACTGCCCGACATTCTTTCCGGCGAACGGGATCCTCTCCAAGTCCTTTTCACTGACCAGCTTGCCGAGAACATCTATCACCGACCCTACAGCTCTGCCATCATCGGAAACTACATGCGCACACTGGCACACAAGAACCCGCACATGCAAATCCTTGAGGTTGGAGCTGGAACGGGAGCAACTACCGGCCCAGTTCTCGAAGCACTCACCCGAGACGGGAAGCCACTTTTTGGGAGATATGATTTCACGGATCTTTCACCTGCCTTCCTTGCCAAAGCCGAGCAGAACTTCCAGAGCACTGCACATAAGATGGGATTCGCCACACTCAACATCGAGCAAGATCCCCTGGCTCAGGACTTTGAGCAAGAGCAGTACGACGTCATCATTGCTTCCAACGTCATTCACGCCACCAGAAGCATCCATGAGACATTGCGCAACATCCGTCTTCTTTTGAAGCCCGGTGGAAAGTTCATACTCTTTGAGGTCACCAACTTAGATACGTATGGCAACTTCTCGTTCGGATTGCTTCCGGGCTGGTGGCTGAGTACGGAAGAGTATCGAAAAGATGGCCCACTCCTGACAGTTGAAGGCTGGGACTCGCATCTCAAAGACAGCGGCTTCGGTGTTATCGACCTCTGTTTCGATGACGGTCTCGCGCCCGCAGAGTTCAACGTCATGATTGGCACTGCCAGGCCTGCAGAAACTCAGAAGTCTGAAGACGACTCAGTGAGCATCATTGTTGACGATCGATGTGCTTTACAACAGAGTCTGGCGAGCCAACTTCGAACTGCTCTGTCATCTGGTGGTTCAAATGTTCCCGTTGAAATAGTCAAGTTGGTGGATTTGAGCACAGCCAATCTCGAGCGAAAGACATGCATCTTCCTCCCAGAGCTCTTTGAGTCTGTTCTTGCTAAACCCAACGAAAAGGTTTCAAGCGGGATCAAAAACATGTGCGGATCGGCTCGTGCTATCTTGTGGGTTGTTCAAGGAGGAGGTGTTGCCCCAACCAACCCCACGGCCGATATGGTACTCGGGTTTGCGCGAACCATGAGAATGGAGAATGCAGCTCGATTCCTCACCTTGAGCCTTTCCAGCTTACCTCCCTTGGAGGACTGCCGGCATGCCGCCGACACGATTCTGCAGTTCGTCAATGAGAAGCTTCTCGCTTCTGACACTTCCCCTCTTGTCGACAATGCTTTCTGCGAACACGATGGACTCATCATGATTCCCCGACTCGTCACTGGTTCCGGTTTGTTCGGTGGCAATGGCTCTAAGGCACTTTCTGGTCGCAACGCCGAGCCGGAGCCAACCGTCTTTGGAGCCAGTCCTGAACGGGCATTGATGTTGGAAGTCGCAACTCCTGGACTTCTTGACTCAATGCGCTTCGTTGACGATGATATCTACAGCTGTCCTCTGGGTGAAGGCGAAGTTGAGTTACGTATCATGGCTGCTGGTCAAAACTTCCGGCATCTTCTGCATGCCCTGAGACAACTCCCAAACAGCGCCAACGGTGCCGAAGCCGCCGGTATTGTCACTCGGACGGGTCCAAACACCCCCTTCACTGTTGGTGATCGTGTTTTCGGCTGCCATCAGAGACTTTTCGGTACCTTTGCTCGAGGTCCTCACCACTGCTTGGCCCCGATCCCGTCTCAGCTATCCTTCTGCGAAGCTGCGGCTATTCCGATCGTCTTCATGACGGCGTACATGGCCCTCTACGACTATGCGCGCATTCAAAGGGGAGAGACAGTGCTTATTCACTCGGCCGCTGGAGGTCTCGGCCAAGCATGTATGCAGCTGGCGCAGCTCGCGGGCGCCGAGGTCTTTGCAACTGTCGGCTCCCTCGATAAACGAGATCTTCTCGTCAAGACCTACGGTATACCGGCCGATCACATCTTCTCCAGTCGCGACCTGAGCTTCGCCCGCGGTATCATGCGGATGACTGGCGGAAAGGGGGTTGATGTTGCAGTGAACTCACTATCCGGGGCCGCATTACGTGCCACTTGGGAGTGTCTAACATCGTTCGGCCGTTTCGCCGAGTGCGGCAAAAAGGATGTTCTGGCTGCAGCAACGCTTCCGATGCACCAGTTCCTCAGAAACGTCAGCTTCCGTTTGATCGATCTTGAGATGCTGGTCATGGAGAAGAAGGAGCAAGCTGGGCGCTTGATGAGAGATGTGATGCAGCTTGTGGCTCAAGGTTCTATCAAGAGCATCCAGCCACTTCATGTCTTCCCCTACTACCAAGTCCAGGAGTCTTACAAGTTCATGCAGTCTGGAAAGCAGTTTGGAAAGATTGTCCTCGAATCACGACCTGACGATGTGGTGATGGTAAGCAAATTCCTTCTCTTCGACCTATTAGTCACCCCGTCAAGGCAATTTAAGCTGACTTCAACCAGGCCACACCGTCACAGAAAGCATCATGGACATTCAGTCCAGATGCTACCTACGTAATATCCGGCGGATTGGGAGGTATTGGACGCGGAATCGCTAGATGGATGACCAAGCGCGGAGCTCGAAAATTGGTTCTTCCTTCGCGAACGGGTCCTACGCGAAAGTCAGCTCAAGCGCTGATGGCCGAGCTGAAGTCAAAGGGCGTCACGGTTTTCTGTCCAGCAGCGGACGTTACAGACGCAGCAGCGCTCAGAAAGGCGCTTGATGATGTCTCAGCAAAAATGCCCCCAGTCAAGGGTTGCATCCAGGCTGCCATGGTGCTCAAGGTACGGTTACCCTAGATCTTGCTTCTTCCCAGACCCAATTCTTACTCTTGCACTAGGCTACCCTATTCGCAAATATGTCAGTAAAGGACTACATGACTTGCGTTGATCCAAAGCTGCAAGGCTCATTGAACTTGCAAGAGATGCTGCCCTTAACCATGGACTTCTTCGTCCTTCTTTCATCTTTCGCGGGTCCAATCGGTGAACCGGGCGAAGCCAATTATGCTGCTGGAAATACTTACCAAGATTCTCTGGCTCGCCATCTAGTTTCTAAGGGCCAGAAAGCTGTTGCGATCGACCTTGGCATGATGGGTTCAATTGGCTACGTTGCTGAAAGTCTTGACAGAGCAGCGCAGCTAGAGCACATTGGTCTCGACGCCATGAGACCCCATGAGCTATACAACATCCTTGACGAAGTCTGTGATCCTAGTCTTCCTCTACCATCTACCCTGGAGTCTCAAGCGGTCTTCGGTGTTCCTAAGTTCCAGGATCCTCGATCACTGAATGGCAGGACACCTCTATGGAAGCGAGACCCCATTTTTATTCACCTTCGACCGTCAGATGACAACTCTGAGCAAGTTAATGGCGATCTTGGGGATGAGACCTTGAGCTGCCGACGTCTCCTCAGCTCTGCCGACTCGCCTGAGGCAGCAGTCGAGGTCGTCATACAGGGGCTTGCTCAAAAGATCTGGAACATACTCAAGGCAGATGTACAAGTCGATCCATCTGCTCCACTGCATTCGTATGGCGTTGATTCTCTTGTTGCGATTGAGCTACGGTCATGGATTGTCAACGAGATGGGTGCGGAGATGACCATCTTTGAGCTGATGGGCAGTGGCGGGCTGGATGTTCTGGCGCCTCTGGTTATTAAGAGAAGTGCTTTCGTGTCGGTGAAGGGTTGATCAATCCAGCTGGTGTTTTTGACGCTTTCGATTGTCAGGAGTTCTCACATGAAGTACAACCTTTTGAATATTGATTATATCCGTGTTCAATCGAACCGGAGCATGCCTTCCATAACTTCGGAAACTCGCCTTCAATCTCCTCGATCACCTGTCCCCGAATATGATGTATGATGTCTAAGTTTGTATTTAAGATACCAGGTCTAAAATTGCTATTGTAATCTTCTGCACGAAGTCCGACTTCACTGGCACACGATGGTCGCCCTCCCACTCAAGCACAGATGCCGACTTTTCAGAGCAATAACCACTCAGAAGCTTCCTCCCCAAGGGCAAGCCAGGATCGAGCAGTCCGTGAACGTGTATTGTCGGTGTTGACAACAGCCTCTTCGCCTTGTCTTCTTCAAACTTGAAACCTTCAGAAAATAGACCAAGAATCTGGTCAGCGTTCTGCATGCCCTCCCCTTCCCCTTCTTCACTTAGTGCTACTAACGGTGCAATGCCGTGGAGTAGCAGAGCAAACTTCCACCCCTTATAGCATCTCTTTGACTCGTTCGGGTGCGGCGGCTCAGTTGAGTGAGCTCGTAGCTGTTGTTCGAAGAGCAAGCTTGCGCATAGCTTCGCGCCTTGGCTAAATCCGAGAAGGCCGACCCAAGGGCCTGTAGCACCCTTCCTATCATCGTCCTCCATGGCCTGATGTAAACTGTTTTCAATGGCTGCGATCACCCCTTTCTTGTCTGTCGCAATGTTTTCCGCACCAGCCCACGGAAGCCATGTTCGAAACGGCCCGCAGTCCTTGTAAAGCGGGAGCACGTTGGGACCAGCATCGCTAACGAACGGTGCGTTCGTGAAGATAAAGCGGAAATGCGGTCCAAGTTGTCTTATGAGAGACCGAGCTTGAGATTTGAAGACGAAAGAATTGGTTCCGCCTCCATGAAGGCAAAAAATTCGAGGTAGGTGTAGACTTGAGTCGATCATAGCGACATGGGAGAGGGGACTGGGAGTTCTGATTGTGAGCAATGGAAGAGCGTTTGCATTCTCACCACGACTCTTCGGAATTGACTTTTGGCTCCAAGAGCGCGAGCTTGCCCAATTAGGTATGAGTAGGCGACTGAACAAGCTGGGTCTTTTGCGAGTTCCTCGTCCTTACCTCCACGCTATGGAAAGTTACACTTGTGGGTAGATGAGATAAATAGAAGTGGTGTGGTATTATCCGTGGAGACCGGACCTGAGCCCGGACATTGAGGCTTTCGGCTCTTCCAGGGTCCCTTGACCTCAGACAGAACCGGAGGTTTTTGAAATGTCACCGGCGCATGGTTGAGGGTTTACCACATGAAAGGACCCGCAGAAAACTGCCGCCGGATTCAAGGAATCTGCCTGCTCCTCGCAAATCACCGATCACACGCTTCGTCATCCCAAGGGGATCTTGGTCCGTAGGGCTATGTGGTGGCAAGGAGGCGCAATGAGATGAACCCCTTCGCTGTGATATGCGCCGAGGTGTGGTAGATCATTCTCTGGCAGCCAGCACTGATTCAATCAGGCACCTTGTGTGATGTAGGTAGGGAGGATAATGCGCAAAGACAATAGCTTCAGAATGATGGCCTCCGGCTTTTTGGTCGTCTACATGCTCAACGACTACGCAACCACTGCTTTGTTCTTCTCTTGGAAGATTTTCACCAAGTCTTTGCCGTATTTCGCTCTCCCGAAGTCCAAAACATGTTGACCAAATGTCTTCTCCGGTTCCTTTTCACCTTCCCATTGGGGAATCCCAGCTGCCTCAAGCACCTTCAACACCGTGTCGTCCTCCGGCCTCACGAAGTATGCCACACTATAACGTACAAATTCTCCTTGTTCCCCGGGAGCTGAAAGGACGCGATGCTTTCCTGAATTCAGGACGCCGTTGCTGAACTTGGTCATCGCATCGCCCAGGTTGACTATTGCGTGACCAGGAACGGGCTCGACGTAAGTCCACCGCCCCTTTTGTGACAGTCGCGAAGCGCTCCAGAACTTGCTGCCGTCTGGGTGTTCTGGCTCCCACATCTGAAGGCCTCCGAGCCAGTTGAATAAAATGGTGATGCTGCCGAGATCTGTGTGTGAAGTCGTAGCGATCTGGCTTTCGGGGTCTCGCGTCTTGTCTAGAGGTGGACTTCGTGTCAGTCGCAACTGAGATCCAGACTGCTGGTCGATTCGATGTCGGTTCTTGACTTCCTCTTCTACAAGTCCGAGTTTGTTTCCAACGAGCGTCAGTAGAAACACGCCGGTTTCGTGGGCTTTCGTGACGAAAGGCTTCAGTATCTCCTTATTTTCCACGATCGTGGACGGATTCTTGTTCGGGCTGGGCGCATCGTTGACGACGAAATCTTTCGCTATGCTCATAAACTCAACTGTATCTGGCGTTCCTTGTGCGTCGGTCTTCTGTGCCCCAGCGCTTTTGTAGCCATAGATGCTGCCATTGTAAGCCTGGTGATGCTTTCTCTTCTCGTCTAGTGGAAGCTGAAATGTTTCCTCGGCTAGTCGTGCCATCTGGAGAGCGCCCTTTTGAAGAGCTTCGCCTTCTGGGTGGTCACGAACTTTGAGATAGAAGAATCCATGCTTCTGACACGCGACAAAGAGCCTGTTCGCCTCTTCATCGTCCTTTTCTAGCAGCTTTCGCAGGGAAATCTTCTCGATGGGAGCTGTGGGTAGGTCTGTCGGGAATGGCGGGTAGCTTTCGGGGCTGAAGCGAACATTGTTACTGGCGTTTGAGCTGGCCATCTTTGCAAACTAAATTACTGAAAACTCGGCTGAGCGCGATTGAGGCTTGCTGCTTAGCGGTTGCAGTTGACGTCCGCGAAAAGCTTCAGCTCTAAGATAAGATCGCTCTGCACCGTCCACGTGTGCCACGCGACAATGCCCCTGAACGCAGAGCTTCCCATGCTCATACGATCTCTGATCCAGGAATGACGCCGGGTAGCACTTTGATGAACACAGTGGATGATTTAAAGTTGGTGAAACCTCCGACTAAACCAAATGAATAGCCCTTGCATCTTTACTTACTGTGTACACTGTGCAGCAACATGGCAGTCTTTTTTGGCCTGCGAGAAATGACTCAATAACTGAATGGACTTTAGTTCACCATTGCGTTGACCAACCTATTTCTCGGTGTTGAATTAGTTACAATGATGAGATAGGGTAGACATATCTCTGGAGTCTTCAAGCACTAATTAAAGTTGCCGCAACCAAAGATTCTCTTAGCTCAGGTCGTAGCTAGTTTGGAGACAATCTCCTTGGCTATGGTATCCCTCTCAATCTTCAATTCCTCAGCCAGAGTCTGAGCGTTTGCTCTCCTCTCACTTCCTTCTTTACCCCTCATCTTCTTAAGAATATCTCTGAATTCTTCTCCAACGCTCTGGGGAGTTCCAACATTGTCGGACCCTCCTCTTCTGGGTTTGCCTTTAGCACTGCCAGTACGGATCTTTGGAACGTCAGTTTTCAACTTAAAGCTTTTGTTTCACAGTCCAGAATACGTACCTGCATCACTTCAAACGCGACCGGGTTCTGCCTCGTGGAAACAACCGCCGTGTTGATGGCGTTGTCTCCCGGAGCAAGAGGCCAGCCAATGAGCGGGATACCCTGAACGAGGCTTTCCACTGTTGAGTTGAATCCCCCATGTGCAAACAACCACCCAATAGAGGGATGTTGAAGAAGTGATTGTTGGTCCACCCATCTGTCACACACATAGCCGACACCACTGTCATTGATTCGGCTGATTTCTGACGGAGCAATGGCTTTTCCTGCGAACATTCCCCCAAGAACCAGGACAAAGGGGTACTTGGCCTCGATGAGAGCTGATACCAAGGCCTGGAAATTTGCTTTGTTGGTGGGAAATACGAGTGACCTGTGGCAAGCGCCAAAAGTCAGCATGGGTTTCTACCGTTGTATGATCCCGAGCATTGTGGAAGGAAGTTGAAGCTTACCCGAATGAGATCAAAACAATTTCTCCCTTTCTGTGACTGTCGAGAAAAGCACGCAGAGTCTCGTCCTTCACCACCAACTCGTTCTTAGACCAACCCCTGGGTGCAACCTGAACACCGACAGGGTATACAGTCGTGTAAGTCTGGCATGCAGCAATGGTCTCGCCCTCTAAAGCCATGGACGAGGCACATACCACGCCATCAGTTGCTTTTGCCAGACTAACAGTCTCTCTGAGCATCGATGATACGCCTGCAAGAATGAGTTAATCAGGATGATCGCGAAGCAAAGTAGGTCCGAGGTAGGGAGCTTACCTGCTTGCAGCGGAACCTCGCCGAATTCACGCTCATAGTCATACATATCCTGAATTCCAGGAATTGAGATAACCGTACCGTTAAACTCATCAAACCCATTCTTCGCTATGCACACCTAGCCAGCGATGATTAGTAAGTGCGTGCCATACTTGGACAAGTCCGCAGGCGCAGCAGCTTGTGAGAAAGTATTTCTCCTACCTTGTCGATGATCTCACTACGCTCTCTGCCTTTTCGCAATGTCTCATCGGAGACATACTTATCGACAATGTCTTCCCAGTCGCTAAATCCACCTTTACCTGACGGCGCAAGGAACGAATACAGGCGTGCGGCACTACCGGCCCAATACATGTATGCCTTACAGTCAGGTCCGACGATGTTTCTGACTTGTGGTAGAGTATGGAGTGATCCATTCTGGTCCAGCATGAGAGCCGTAGGCTTTGGCCAGGCTTGTGCACCATCACAGGCTTCTTGTAGGGTCTCTATCCAGCATTTAGATAGTTGAGCAATGCCCTCTGCAATGGTGTTCTTCCCCACATTTTTGGAGATGCTATGTTGGAAGGTCAGCCCGGACGTTTTTGAGAAGCTAAGAAGATTGAATGCTTACTCAAGGTCACCGAAGGTCAAGAGACAGAATCGATCCTTTGGGAACTCGGGGAATCTACGGGTGTCTACCTCAGGTACTCATGTTTAGAAAAGCTCCCATGTTGCCTGAGTTTCAAAGGCACTTTGGAAACTTTGCATACCAACGAGGCTATGCGTCACATAAGTAACGACCAAAGCTGGGTTTTCCTCAAGCATCTTGATAATCAGGGCGTTGGCACTGGTGATGTGACCCCATACGGGGAACACATACCATGCATGGTGCTGTTCGTATACCATTATGGGAGTTGGTTGAATTCGATCCGAGCAGGAATTGATGGCTGATGATGGTGGAGGAACTCGTCGAAGTACGTGTGTGGTGCCTAGCCCCTGCGCTGGGTAAATTCTAGGATCGTTGGCGATGCCTGCTGCCACACATCGCAAAGTCAACTGCGCTTTGAAATGGCGTGTTTCTGACCAATTATTCATCAAATTAATTCCCTTTGTAATGCTGTCGCCCATATCGAAAGTACCTTGCCGCTCCTGGTTGGCAACCGACACTGTGAAAACTTCCGAAATCTCCGATGCACCATCAAAACCTCCGAATTAATTGTGGTTCCGTCGAGCGCACGCGTTTTCCATGTTTTCCATTTCTCTCACAAACCCACTTGGCTCTCGATATACTTTTCAGGGCTCCAGGTATCCTGAGATGGCCTTCAGCCTGATCGACGAATTCGATGTCGAGGCTGGCGAACAGGTGGGCTATGGGATGATAGTCCCATCCTAGGTTTGAGGCGAGTCAATACCAAATCCGGGAAGTTTGCTTAGGTTTGGCATCCCAGCATTCAGACGAATATTTTGTGCATGCGAAAGACTCTTAATGAGCCTTCTCCAAGGATCATTGCTCGTGAAGGAATGCGTGTTGAAGAATAAGCTTTGAGGCGATAAGACGGCAGTCGGACATACACACGGACAAGTCGGAAGCAATCGAGGTTCAGGTCAGGGAATGAATGCCAAGAGACCTTACCTTTCTACATCGACTCATGTTCTCTATGGGCGTGCCGCCGGCGATCCGGGATAAGACGGAATGGGACGGGACAGCATAAGTCCGTAGGAGGGGTACCTAGCGTATGCAATGATCCCATCAGCAACTCTGCAAACGGCCCGGTCTTTAGTAATTGCGCATAGAGGTCTTTTTGGTGAGAAAGGCATATCATCTGTGTCCACTCACCGAAATCAACCCGCAAGCTCGTGGGTACGGAACCTGAGGTGACACTTCTATCCATTCCCAGACCGTCACGAAGAATGATGGAGGTGAAGCCGCTACGAGGTGTTGGTGAGATTCCATAAGCCACCGGTGGATTGACCTCATTTTAACCACAGTCGCAGGAAACTTGGAGAAGTTCCTTATCCATCAACATCTCGTCAAGTTCTACAACAACGTCCAAGTTGCTTGCATATACACCCTCTGCAACACGACACCTGCACTCGTTAACAACGACATTAGGGGGTTGATTTTCACCGCCTTAGGAAAGACGGTAGAGCGGCACCCTATTCTTGGCATTGCCTTGACAGATGAAGATAACCCTCAGCCGTCGTTCAAACGGCTCGATCAAATTGATCTTCGAGAGATCGTCCACTTCGTCGAGGCAGATCCTGCTGACCTCTCGGCCGTCGACACCAGGATTCAAGATGAACATCAAAAGCCATTTAACAGGACTCAAGACCTTCCTTTATGGCGCTGCGAAGTGATCAAGTCGTCTGCTTCGAAAGATACTACCACTTTTGCCCTCTGCTTCTCATTCCACCATGTCGTTGGTGACGGGCTGTCGGGGGCAGCATTCCACCGCACGTTCCGTAACGCGCTGAATGGCCTCATAGAGTCAGGGGAAACAAGCCCCAGCGCTTTCTCTAAACCTGAGATTATTCAGGTGCCAAAACTTGATTTGGTCCCTCACTTGGAGGAGAGTATGGACCTTCCCCTCACTGCCCTCTTCATGTTGACCAAGGCATTCAAGACATATTTGTATTCGTCTACAGATACTCTGGAATGGTCGGGGCCTCCTATTCAAGATGCACTCCCTCCGGTGAGCAACACTCGAACTTTCTACTTGCCACAAAGCGTGGTAAAAGACTTGCGGAACGGCTGTAGGAAACATCAAGCGACCATCACCGCCCTCGTTACAGTCCTTGTGGCACGAATTCTTGGTGTCTTATACCCAACTCATTCGCGCTTCATCGCCTCAGTACCATTCTCACTGAGGAAGTTCTCGAAGCATTCACCAGACGACATAGGTTGCTTTACAGCGATCGCGGAGCCTTGTTTCTCTGCGGACAAAAGCTTGCCGTGGGGTTATATCTCATGCAGGTCAAGCACCGCACATGCGGCAGAGACTGCCTCGGCAGATGTCAACAAGATCTGGAAGGCCGCCAGCGAGTGCAAAGATTTCATTCACAAAAGGAGCTCCTCGTCGGAGAACCTTTCGGTTGGTCTGACCAAGTTCGTGAGCGACTACCGGCAGCACTTCTTGAGCATGTTGGGAGGAAGGAGACGGCACGCCTTCAATGTGACGAACATCGGTGTCGTGGACGGTGGGTTATCATCAGTGGCCGGCCTAGAGGAGCATAAAGCAACATTTGATCGCGTCGTGTTTTCAGCGGGAGCCTCAACGAGTGGCTCGCCTTATACAGTTTGTCTTGCTTCTGCTAAAAACGGCTACATGTCTGTTACTTTGAACTGGGAGAAAGGGGTCGTAGAGGACTCGACTGCAGGCGAGCTTTCAGTATCCTTGGAAAAGGAGCTGAACAGATTGGCCGAGGCCGAGAGAGATGTGTAGAATAAGTTCTCACGACCATAAGCTTCATCCGTTGATATAAGTTTGCTCGCTTTCGCTATGGTGATATCTCGCTGCATTATGCCTTTCTGGACAACTCGATCTATCGGCGATTCGACCGTAATACGATGTCCTCGGTAGAAGCCATCGAAGATTCGATCTTGTGAATGGCGGTGCCGTCGGCACCACGACTCAGGTCACCACGCGCTTCCAGGGATGAAAAGTCGCCTGATGCCGGTTTTGTTACGTGCTCTTGACAGCCACGCAAAGCTTGAAATATGGGCTATCCCGGTCTACTTTTCAGCTAACAGGGGCATTTTCACTTAGACAGGTCCGACCTCCGCTTTCCCCGGTCCGGTAAGGAGGTACTCACTTCCCGCTGTGGGAATCCTAATACCGCTTTTTTTCAACGCCGTCTACCAATCTAAGGGCCGACTTCAACCCAGCCCACGGCAAGGAAGAAGCAACATGAAGCCAATCACAGATGTTGAGATGTCCGCTGCTGCTTCGGAGAGCAGCCAGTCCAACAACGACGAAGTGGAACCGGTGACCCCTAGAGAGCCCGGCCGATGGCGGAGGCGTTTGAATCCGTTGAAGTCCCGCGTGGTACCGCAGACACCCGGCCAACGAGAACAGCCCTCACGAGAAGGGTCTGCGGGCCTACTGAGCAAGATAGTATTCAGCTGGCTAACGCCTCTTATTCACGTAAGCCTGATACCAAACAAAATAGACCGTGTGAGTAACACGATAATACAGCTTGGCTACCAACGGCCTTTGGAAATAAACGATATTTGGTTGGTGAACCCTGACCGAGCTGTGCCGGGCCTGGAAGAGAGGTTTGAGAGCGAGTTCAACCGGCGCGTGGCGAATGGAGCTCCACGCCCTCTACTCAGTGCACTCTTCACCACATTCAAGCGCAAATTCCTCCTAGGCGGTATCCTACAACTTGTCGCTACCATCGCTCAGGCAATAACCCCATTCTTCCTGAGGTACATCATCGCATTTGCTACAGATGCTTTCAACGCTCAACGAGATGGGAGCCAAGGCCCCTCCGTTGGTTATGGCATCGGATTGGTCATTGTCATGACGGCTTTGCAAGACATCATGGGAGTCTGCACCAACCACTTCCTGTATGCGGGACTCTCAGTCGGCGGGGAGGCCCGCGCCATCCTCATGTCGAGGATCTTCGCCAAGTCGCTCCGGCTATCAGGTCGGGCCAAAGCCGGAGGCTCAAATTCTGAAGCCACCACCGGTGCAGAAAGCGAAGATGAGAAGAAGAAGCTACAAGAAGACGAAGGATGGAGCAACGGACGCGTCATCAACTTGGTCTCGACCGACGCATCCCGGATCGACCAGGCGTCCAGCTTCTTCCATCTCGCCTGGTCGGCGCCGCTGTCCATCATAATCACGATTGTTCTCTTGCTGATCAATCTTGGGTACTCTGTGTTGCCTGGGCTTGGAGTCTTATTCGTCTCCGCGCCCCTGTTCGGCATGGCGACTAAAGTCCTCTTTGCGAGACGCGGCGTCATCAACAAGCTTACAGATAGACGCGTCAGCATCATCTCGGAAGCCTTGCAGTCCATTCGTTTCATCAAGCTCTTCGGGTGGGAGCTGAGCTTCCTACAACGGGTGGAGAAGGTGCGAAAAGACGAGGTGAAGGCGATCCAGGCTCTATTGGCTCTTCGCGACGGTGTCCAGTCAATTGGAATGGTGATACCGGTATTCGCGTCCATGTTGGCTTTCATCACGTACTCAACGACTGGGAACAATCCGCTGACGCCAGCCCCGATATTTTCTTCCCTGGCACTCTTCAACCAAATGCGTTTCCCCTTGAGCATCTTTCCCGTGGCGGTCGGTCAAGTTATTGATGCGCTTGCCTCAGTGATGAGAGTCCAGGAGTTCCTTCTGGCTGAGGAGGCGAGCGAAGACGCAATCCAGGATCATGGCAATGATAACGCTATTTTCGTCAGGGACGCAACATTCACCTGGGAACAAACGCGATCCCGGCAGTCAAGTGACAACTCGGTCATCGATGAGAAGCGTATCGAAAGCCCCAACACATCAATGAGCCAAGACACCTTCCAAATACCCGAGCTCAACCTCACCGTTGGCCGCTCAGAATTGGTCGCCGTCATCGGCAACGTGGGCTCAGGCAAGAGCTCTCTCTTGGCTGCCCTCGCAGGTGAGATGCGCAAGACGACAGGCACAGTCATGTTCGGCGCTACGAGGGCGTTTTGCCCACAGAATTCTTGGATTCAGAACGCGACCGTCAAAGAAAACATCATCTTCGGCAGGGGTTTCGACCGCAGCTTATACGATAGAGTCACGCAAGCTTGCGCGCTGCTCCCGGATTTCAAAATGCTTCCGAACGGTGACGAGACCGAGATCGGTGAACGAGGTATCACGGTTTCAGGGGGCCAAAAGCAGCGCATCAACATCGCGCGCGCCATCTACTTCAATGCAGACATCATCCTCATGGACGATCCTCTATCTGCTGTTGACGCCGAAGTCGGGCGTCATGTTATGGAAGAAGCCATTTGCGGGTTACTCGCAAACAAGTGCCGAATTCTAGCCACGCATTCTTTGCACGTGCTGCACAAATGCGACAGAATCATCTGGCTGGACGGAGGGAGAGTCAAGGCCGATGGGACTTATCACGACTTGATGGATCACAATCGCGAGTTCGCTGAGCTCATGACCCTTGCTGCTACCACCGATGACAAGTCAAAGAACGCCGATGACGAAGACACTCCTGCCCGGGATGCGGACAAAGAGATCCACATGCAGACGCTGGAGAGAACGGCAACTTCCAAATCCACTGCTTCTCAGATTGCTCTGATGCAAGCTGAGGAACGCGCAGTAGAGGCCGTTTCTTGGGATGTTTATGTCGGATATCTCAGGGCAGCAGGCTCTCTCATGATCGCCCCTCTGGTCATCTTCTTGCTCACCGTCGCGCAAGTTGCATATATCGCCACGGGACTATGGCTTTCATGGTGGACTGCTGGCCAATTCCCTCTCACTCTAAGTGGCTGGGTGCGTCTCTCATATCGCTCCTGGCGTCTTATTTAATGGCTGACACTTTCATAGCTAGGCATATACGCAGGGCTTGGATTCGCCCAAGCGACATCCATCTTCGCTTTCTTTGTATGCGTTTCCATCTTCGGAACCAAGGCAAGCCGGCACATGTTCCAGATGGCAATGAGCCGGGTCTTGCGAGCGCCAATGGCCTTTTTCGACACCACCCCTCTGGGGAGGATCACCAACCGCTTCTCCAAAGACGTCGACGTGATGGATAACAAACTGACCGACCTCTTCGAATGTACCTCATGACCATTGGCAACATCATCGCCGTCTTCGCGCTGATCATTGCATATTTTCATATTTTTGTAGCTGCTCTGGTACCCTTGGTCCTCATTTACCTGTTCGCCACTTCATACTACAACTATTCAGCTCGAGAAATCAAGCGACACGAGGCTATCCAACGTTCCAACGTGCTAGCCAAAGTCAGCGAGGCCATCTACGGCCACTCGACGATTCGCGCGTATGGTGTGCAGGGGCACTTTGTCAATACAATCAGGCGGGCCATAGACGATTTCGACGGGGCGTACTTCCTGACCTTTGCCAATCAGTGCTGGCTCGGTCTCCGGCTAGATGCAATCGGTCTGATATTGATCTTTGTCATTGGGCTTCTCATCGTGACGTCTCGCTTCAGCGTTCATCCTAGCATCGGCGGTCTAGTTCTTTCATACATGCTTTCGATTATCAACATCTGCAGCTTCGCGGTGCGGCAAATGGCAGAGGTCCAGAACGACATGAATAGCACGGAGAGAGTGTATTATTACGGACACCGTCTCGCGGAAGAACCCCCCGCGCATCTCGGGCAGCTGCCAACTGACTGGCCGCATGCTGGAGGCATAGTCTTCAACAACGTCCAACTTCGTTACCGCCCGAGACTCCCACTGGTTTTGAAGGGTGTCAGCATGCAGGTGAAAGGGGGTGAAAGAGTCGGCATCATCGGGCGCACGGGGTCTGGCAAATCAACAATCATTCAAGCGCTGTTCCGGATCGTCAACCTGGCAAGCGGCTCGATTTCGATAGACGGCGTCGACATCAGCCAGATCGGCCTCGCGGATCTTCGAGCCCAGCTTGCCATCATCCCGCAGGACCCGACTCTCTTCCAGGGTACCGTTAGATCCAATCTGGACCCGTTCGACGAACACAGCGACCTGGACCTGTGGTCGGCGCTGCGGAAGTCAGGTCTGGTGGACGAGACGGGCGCAAACGACATCACCCTCGACAGCCCTGTCGACGAGGAAGGCCTCAACTTTTCCCTGGGCCAGCGGCAGCTCATGGCTTTGGCCCGGGCGCTCGTGAAGGACTCCAAGATCATCGTGTGCGACGAGGCGACGAGCTCGGTGGACTTTGCCACGGACGAGAAGGTGCAGCAGACCCTGGGCAACCTGAAGGGAAAGACCTTCCTCTGCATCGCGCACCGGCTGAGAACGATTATCAGGTATGACAGAATCTGTGTCATGGACCAGGGCCACGTGGCTGAGCTGGACTCTCCCATCAACCTGTATGATCAAGGGGGGATTTTCAGGGACATGTGTGAGAAGAGCGGGATTGGGAGAGGCGACATCCTCAACCGGGGGTAAGGAGGTGGCATTGTCTTTTTACCAAATTCTTTGAATATATTTTTGATCTGCCGAATGAATGTGAAGTCGTTTCTATGAGAAATGACTACAACCTGCCTACCTGGCAAATTTATGAGACCTGTGCACAAGTCCGCCAAAGAACAACACATGAAGTCCGCTAAACCCCACAAACTTCGCAAACAACTTGCTCATCCCGAGAACGATGCCTTCGATAACGATCGTATTCGTGTTCAAGCGGAATCATTTGCGGTAGCAATTGAGAACGCATATGCCGAATCACCAAATCCAAATTATAGATTCACGATCCTTACAAACTTGCCTCAATGGACCGGACGAAGGCCGGACGGGCTGCCCATCCAGAGGCATAGAATCAAGATATAAAACAAATGAACAGCTGTAAAAATGGTCATCGTTCTCAACTCAAAATTACTCTCATACAACGTTGAAAGATACTCTAGACACAATGGCGAAGACTTCAGTTGCGATTGTTGGTGCGACGGGCGAGACCGGGCACTTCATCATCGACGCCCTCCTCGAATCTGATGCCTTCGTAAGTCTTGCCCAACCAACTCCTTCGCTTACTGTAAGAAGAGTGCTCACGGTCTTCAGAAAATCACCGCCATCGCTCGTCCCTCCTCAGCGACCAACCAAAAGTACACCGATCTCCGCTCCCGCGGGATCAAGGTCATCGCCGTAGAACTCACCGGCCCCGAAGATGCACTTGTCGAAGCCCTCGCCAATATTGACGTCGTCATTTCGACAGTCTCCGTCGCCTCATTCAAGGACCAAATTCCGCTCGCCAAAGCCGCCAAAAAGGCAGGCGTGAAGCGTTTCGTGCCCAGCGAGTTTGCGATGGTGATCCCGCCCAAGGGTGTCCACGACCTGCAGGATATGGTACGTCAAATTTCCCTTCTTTAAGGTCTGATCGACGCTATCCCTAGGTCCAAATGCTGAGTTCCTCAAAGAAGACAGATGTCCTCAACGAGATCAAGCGCCTACATCTCCCGTGGACCGTCATCAACGTAGGCTGGTGGTACGCCGGCTTCCTGCCCCGCCTCGCCTCCGGGCGGACAGACTACATACGTCCCGCGGCCCTCTTCCCCGAGCAAAACTTCGTCCCGGGCGATGGAGAAGCCGTCTGCTCCATGATCGACTCGCGAGATGTCGGCCGTTACGTGGCGCGCATCATCCAGGATCCCAGAACGTTGAACAAGCAGGTCTTGGCAAGCAATTTTGCGCCAAAGCTGAACGAACTGTACGGCTTGATGGAAGAGATCTCGGGCGAGAAGATTGAAAAGACATACGTGAGTCAGCCGCTTTTTCCAAATTGTGCCTATGTCATGACTGATGTGTTTTCACAGCTATCCGCAAAGGATATCGAAGGCCAGATTCAGCAGAGCAGAGAGAAGATTGCGGCCGGCCAATCGGATTACATGACGCAGGTGGGATTGATGATGTCGCAGTATCAATACTCTGCGGGACGACACGACAACACGCCCGAGTATGCCGAGTACTTGGGATACCTGCTCACGACGGACTTGTATCCGGATTTCAAGCAGATTACGTACCGGGAGTTCTTCCAGGAGGTCCTCGACGGCAAGGCACGAGCAGCCTACAGCGAGTGAGCTCAAGGAGACAGGTAGCATGTAGTTATCTCCATATTGCAATCAAAAGGATTTGCAAGCCGTTCTGGCTTAAGCTATCTGCATACTCTTCTGTCCAGCCAAGGCTGAAACGGGATATCCTTAATCCAATAACACCAGCTCATGCCCCCATACCCTTCGCGTCGTCCCATCATACCTTCATATCCATCATATCGACATCTCGTCATGATAGCAATTCATGTTGCGCTCCTCTTCGGAGGTGGGAGAACCAGTTCATCCCGCCCCATAACTTCGATCGTCCGCTCCTTCCCCTTCCAAAGATACCTCACGTGAAGCGCCTTTCGCCTCAGCGGCGCCGGATCCCAGAACCCCAACATCGACCCTTTCCTCACGCCAGCCGGGATCTTCAGCTTGCCGTCCTCAACCAACGCCGCAACAGCCAACGTCACGTCCGCAACCTCCTCGAGTGCCCAGTCCGCGCCTTCCTTGACCCCAAACTTGGCGCTCAGGATCACAAGCCCACGTCGCTTCCGCTCGGCGTGCTGCCTGGCCTCCACGGGCCCCGTAAGCAGCGCCGCAATGTCATCCGCCGCGGCGCGCTTGCGGTTGATGTACGCCTGCAGATCGATCTCCATCGGCGGCGCGCGCTTGCGCTTCGCGAGGAAATGTCTGGCCGCGAACGCGACGAGGGGCACCGCGCTGGCGTAGAAGAAGACGGCGGGACTGTACTCTGCGCGCGGTGACAGGAGGAGCGGGATGCTCAGCCGCTGGCTGAGGCGAGACCAGTAGAGCGACAGGTGCAGGCTGTGCAGACTGACGCCGAACTCGAGGCCGAGCTTGGAGAAGCGGCCGACGTTCCAGAGGTTGCGGACGGCGAGGTAGCGGTCCAGGAGCGTGTTGGAGCAGAGTTCTACCTCGAGCCGCGTCGGCTTCGAGCCAGGGAGGGGCAGGTCGCGGCCGTAGCGGAGATACGCCGCCGCGGCGGTAGCCGTGAGAGATGTCGAGACGGTCCAGGAGGCGTCGTTGTTGGTGCTGTTGTTCTCGTAGTCCAGCCCGCGGATGCCGCATTCGCCCCGCGGAGAGTCTTCGTGGCCTGCCGAGGGCACCCGCTCGGGAGAGGTCGTGTATCCCACCTCGAAGCTCGCGGAGGTCTTCATGGGGAACTCGGTCAGCAGCTGGGTCTTGCTGACCTGCGAGAAGTCGGCGAGGAACTTGATCGTCTCGCCCGGCCACATGCTCCAGTCGCCGCTGTCGGCGAAGGCGTAGGCCGTCCCGGCGCCGAGCCAGCGGTGCACGCCGACCGCGATGCGCGGCGGCTCGCGGTACCACGGCCTCCCCGAGCGCAGGCTGCCTTCGAGGACGACTGGGTTCGTGCTGTTCGGGAGATGGATGGGGTGGGATACCCGCGCTGTTAGTGATGATTCTGGGAGAGCCTCGCTCTCCACTTCGACTGTCGTCTTTGCTATGTGGTCTTCGTCCGTTCGGTGGATGATATCCTGATGGAACTTGAAGCTGATCATGGGACACGGTCGCTGCTCTGCCAGTTGGATGATACGCTTCCGAGGGATCGTCAGTGGCAGCAGAGGCTGGTAACGATCTGCCAACAACGGTAGCGGAACTCGATAAATCTCTTCGACGATGCCATACACAGACCCCGTCAGAGTCAGCTGTGGCGGAGGCAGATACACCATCGACTCCCTCGCCTGCTCAACCCCCTTCTCCTCGTTCACTGCGATGGACGGCACTCGTTTGGACACGATCGATCCACACCGACCAAAATTAAACGTCGATCCATCCAGCAGACGCCCCCAGGCCGGCAACCCGACTGTGACGGAGTGGCTCAACGTAAAGTCCAGCGGCGTCAGCGCAGAACTCTGCCTCACGGCCTTGGACACGTCGAATCGGATCCCCAGGTCCGACGACGTCTGGACCACGTCCGCCGCCCTCTGTCGCAGCTGCTCCTTCAGCGACAGGTCGTACGCGTACCGGTAGTCCTCGTCGACGGGGAACTCGGGCACGTCGTGCGTCAGATCGCGCAGTTGGCTCGCATCGTACAGCGCCCGCCGGTGCGGGTCGATCAGCGTCTCGAAGCCGCGCTGCACCTGGCTAAACCACGGCTGCGCGATCGCGTGCAAGTTCTCCGGCAGCCCGTCCTTGTGCAGATACAGCAGCAGGCGGTGGTAGGCCTTGCGCACCTGGTCCGGGGTGAGCGTCGGGTCCTTGGGCAGACACAGCAGGTCGTAGTAGTCCCCCTCGACGCCGTCGGCCTCCTGCTGCAGGGCGGCCAGGTCGCCGACGGTGACGGTGCTGTCGTCGCCTCCGCCAACGTCGTCCATCATCTCGGAGGCGAGGGTCATGCGCTCGAGGTAGGAGGAGGCGTCGTCGTCGCCGAACTCGTACTCGCGGCGGGTGGCGGCGAACTGCTCGTTGAGGGAGAAGCGCGACGCCGTGGAGCGCAGGCTGAGGTTGCTGTGGTTCGCGGGCGGGTGGAGGTAGGTGTAGTCTTCTCCCCAGACGGCGGACGATCGGGCGGAGGAGTTTCGCGAGGGCCCCGCGCCGCCGCGGGTTCGGAGGACCCGGAGGCTGCCGGGGCGGCTGGAGGGGTCAGCCATTCCTTTTTTGCGGTGTTTTTGGCGGAAATTATTACGGAGGCGGAGGGGGGGGAATTGCGGCGGCGGCGGGGTTGAGATGAGCGACAACGACAACGACAAAGGAGAGTGACGAGAAGGTAGAAGAGAAGGAAGCAAGAGGAAGATGGGCGCGAAGCGGTCGAAGGAGGAGGAGGGCTGGTGATATTACTCACACTTCTCTCGGCCGACCCTCTTGTTTACATTGTCGGGGAACAACAGTTCGTCGTTCGTGGTCATGGCCGTCAAGTTGGGCGGAGATCAGGGGGGGCAATTGGTGCTAATCACACGGCGCACAGGGGTCCATCCCGGGAACGGCGCCATGTTCTGCTGTCGTTTCTTGGGTCGCCCAACGTCGGTTTTGGGCGGTTCTTGAGGTTGTTCGTCCGGGTGGTGACAAGGGTATCCCCGAAATCATGTCTTCGTTGGAAGCAACTTGTTGATCAGTGTCGAAGCAGATTACCTAATCGGCGCTGAGATGGAGGGCCGTCAGCT
The DNA here is from genome assembly GCA_026319125.1 of Colletotrichum noveboracense. Lineage (NCBI taxonomy): Eukaryota > Fungi > Ascomycota > Sordariomycetes > Glomerellales > Glomerellaceae > Colletotrichum > Colletotrichum noveboracense. The sequence goes on along the minus strand of JANUHK010000387.1, from coordinate 3,011 downwards.
ACTTTGTTATCGAGATCTACTGGCAATCAACTGTTCATGAGCCCAAGGGTGAGATGTTGTTCAATTGAAATGACGTGGTTTTTCTCCTTGAGATTTCTTGAACCAGACGTTTGCAGCAATAATATGACCATTCACTCGCTGTCGTTGTAATGGAGCGGATGTGATGCGACGTCCCCACTGCGCCGGCAACACTGAAAAGAGCCGGAGGCTGGTTTAACTGCTGCCGTCTTACTTCGTGCTTTCAGTCGTCTTCACTATCTTGGTCTTAATGTCATTCTCAGAATAAACTCACAAAATAATGTCACACCTAATGAGTTTGAAAATGCAGCACGTACTGGAATTCCAACGTCTACGAAAAGGGAGATAAGTTTAATGACCCTAGGTGAACATTAAGTGCCTAACGCGTTAGCACCAACCCCTTAAGTGTCCGTTCATCAGCCCTACGACCCTCATTCCCATTCCCAAAATATCCCAATTAGAAGCCCCCACCACCAAGTTCACCATGAACACACTACCAAGATGTCAACTCTCTTCTTGACCCCGCGGGACCGCTACCCATCCGACTCCAAAGCCCCGCAAGCCTGTGGCAGCTGCAAACGACAGAAGCGCAAATGCGACAAGGCGTTGCCGGCCTGCGGGCTGTGCACACGCATGGAGCGCCGCTGCGACTACGTCGAGTCCGCCCAGGCCGCCCCAACTGCGGACGACTTCGCGGCCCTGCAGCAGAGACTCGCCGAGCTCGAGGGCCGCATCAACGACAATGGCGGCGTCTCGTCCGGCGGTGCTGGTGGGGTGGCCAGCAGCTCTGGGCCCAGTCCCGGGTCGGACCCCTCCGTCTCCGGACCGAGCATGAACAACGACTCGCCGGCATACCCCGCCGTTGAACCGCTCTGGGAACAACAGACAGCCTCCCAGTTCCCGCCAGACGTCTTCCTCGACATGGCAACATACGAGTGGCTAAACCAGCCAGTCCCGAAACCCTTCATCGAAGTTCCTGCCGTGCGTCCTCTTCTTCCTCTCTGTATCCCTATTTCTCTAACACCATTGCAGGAAGTCCTCCAACACCTGGGCGACGGCACGTCAGTCCAGTCCTCCATCGCAACATACTTCACCACAATCCACCCCTGGCTCCCCATCGTCTCCAAGAAGCGCATGAACATGGGCGTCGCCCTCAGCCAAGGCGGGCCCGACCTCGCCATGCTCTTCCTCGCCATGAAGCTCATGACGACGCACCCCGAGCCGGACAGCAACATGCCCGCCGCCCGGATGCCGCTCTACCGCGCCGCTAAGCGCTTCATGTCACTGCTGGAAAACGGCGGCGCGACCTCGCTCATGGCCCTGCAGTCCATGCTGCTGATCGCCCACTTCGAGTACGCGCACGGGATATACCCCGCCGCGTGGATCACCGCCGGCTCGTGTGTGCGGTACGCCGATTTCCTCGGCCTGCCGACCTTTCAAGAAGGGAACCTGCTCCTTAGCTCACCGGTATGAGTTTTCTTCGTTACAAACATGTGCATCCCAGCACTAATGTCAACGCAGACGACCTGGACCGAGCTGGAAGAACGCAAGCGGACGTGGTGGGCGATCCTCATCCTCGACCGCTTCATCTGCATCGGCAACAAGAAGCGCTATCTCTCACCGGACCCCGCCGAGAACGAGACCCTCCCTGCCGACGACGAGGCTTGGGTAAGACTTCACTTTCCCTTTGACCTGATCCCTACGTACTGACTGCCACCCCAGGACCAAGGCCGCGTCGACCGCGCAGTCCACCACACAATCTCCTCCCCGGCCCCCTCCAGGCCAACATCCCCCTTCCCAACCCTCTGTCGCTGCGCCCTCCTCACCGCCAAAGTTCTCACCCACGTCCGCAGCCGCGAGCCCCCCATCCCGGACGCCGCATCCCTCTCCGAAGCCCTAACCACCGCCCTCGCCGCTCTCCCCTCAGACCTGCCCTACCTCGCGCCCCGCTGCGTCCTCCTCTCGAGCGCCATCCTCCTCTACGACTTCTACTGCTGCCCGGCCACTCCCACCGGCCGAATCCGCACCCCAGACGAGACGACGCAGCAGATCCGCGCCGTCGAGGGCATCCGCCGGCTGAGCGGCGACATCGCCGATATGGCGCGCGAGCTGCTGCTCCTCGCGGCGTCGATCGAGGACGGGAAGAAGGGTGACAATACGGACATTGGTGTGATTAGTCCGCTGATCCTGGACGCGCTGTACGGCGCGGCGAATACCCTCGCGTGGCTTGTGCGCGAGGAGGGTTCCGCCGAGTGCGAGGAGGCCGTAGCTGTCATCAAGCAGTGTCTGGTGAAGCTCGGGAGTAGGTGGAGGTTGGCGGGGGAGTATTTGCGCATGTTGGAGGAACAGGCGTTTGCGTACACGATGCAAGAGCAGGGGCATTCGACGATACGTATCAGATGACAAGATATTTGGCTGGATTTAGGCTTATATCAGTATAGGTACAGCTATATAATAGTCATGTTGATGTCTATGGACTCTTAATTCAAAACAGGCTTCCACCCGTTCCTCCTCACAAACCCAACAACCCCCTCGTCCTTCAAAACCTCACTCCCAAGCCGCCCCGTCACAACGCTCCTCTCAACTTCAACCCCTCTGACGTAAAACGGATATCTCAACCTCCCCTCTTCCTCATTCTCCTCGTCATCATGCTTCCTCACCCACTTCCCCCGTCTCTTCACAAACCCGCTCGCCTCCCGGTCAAGCGACAAGTACCACCTCCTCTGATACACGCTGCCAACGCTGTTCTCAGCCCCCTGATACGCGTTCGTCATCCTCACCCCCTCGTCCTCCAGCTCCCTCAACTCCCTCTCGACGCCCGTCAACCCCTCCTCCCCGTCTCTGTCTCCGCCCCCATGGTCCGGCACAACACCGCCCCCATCCTCATCCTCATCCTCCCCTTCAGAACTGGTCTCAACCACAACTTTCCCCCCCCCCCCCCCCCCCCCCCCCCCCCCCCTCCTCCCCCGCCCCCCCACCCACCCCTCCCCCCC
>JANUHK010000386.1:0-26688 GCA_026319125.1 Colletotrichum noveboracense | reverse complement strand
GAACCTGCCCAGAGACTGAAGAAATCAGTAATTCGAGTGATTCTGAGTAGTTATAATCAATTGAATTGATTGTGGTTGAGATATAAGGGTTTTTAGTTCAAAATATGGAAAAAGTGTCCCGGTTGATGATGGTGTCCCGCTTAATGATGAACCACGTTATACTTTTAGTATTTTTATTATAAAATAGTAATATAAAAAAACTTCTATTTAATACTTATTAAAGAATTAAATATCATTATTAATATATATAATCTAAATTATAAAGAAATAAAAGTATTTATAGCTAGGTATATAGGTTAGAGAACTTTATATAAATACTTAATTAATTTAAAAGTTTTTCTACTACTTATTAAAGTACTACTATATTTTTTTAACTCCTTCTTTAAGATACTACTATATAAATAGTATTAAAGTATTATATATAATATCTTTTATTCTTTTAAAGTTTACTAAAGTAAAATACTACCCTATATAGCTATAATTATAGTAGTAATATCTTTAGAAGTATATAAAGATATAAAGAATATAATAGTATTTTTAAAAGAATTTGTTTTATTAGTTATAGTAAGAAAAAAAGTATACTTCTAGGAAGATCTATGTTACGCGTCATGCAAAAGACGCGTTTTTAGCGTGATCCGTTATGGGGGGTGATCCATTACTTGGGTGGGGTTCTTACAACACTCCTCTCCAAGCATGTCACTACAGGGAACACCTCCCAGCCGCCAATCTTTCTCTTCCAATGGCAACCAACCCCCTGCAGCGAGATCACTTCTTGCTGAGGCTGATTCTGGCCAGGCATCCCTTCCTGGCCGTCTTGTCGGGCAGGAGACCAATGACAAACCAGTAGAGCCGCAGAGCAACACCTATTTCAAGTATAAGCCTGTGTCCACCGAGGAAAGCGCCGCTGCTGAAGTCAGGGGTCCACGACGCCGTATGGGAGTAGCGTCTCTGCCAACCGATTGCGCAGCAGTGCTACTTTCAACGGCAATGATCATATTCGTCTCTTTGGTTTGGAAACTAGGTGGTTCCAGGGTTATCAACAATTCATATGACCCCTGGAAGAATGCCATCACTATTGTAAGTACCTACCTAGTATTGATGAACATCACCAAGCGACAGCTAACTTCTTCCGGTTCAGCTTGCAACCGTCTTCCCCATACTTTTCGCCTCAATTGTCGGTCGACTGATGACAGAAGCCACCCGGTGGAATCTAGAGAAGGGTTCCACAATCGGCTGCCTCGAGCAACTCATGGGTAGCCAAACAGTTGGTGGATCTGTCCTCACAGTTTTACGACTACGTTCTCTGAGCGTCCTGTCCCCACTATTGCTCTTGCTATGGTCCTTTTCTCCGTTTGGAGCACAATCATTGTTACGAATGACGGAGTTGCGATACAGCTATCAGGAGAAAGGGACAACCGCAACCTATTTTGACACTACCGCCAAAAACCAGATTATCGAATGGTACAGAGGAAGTAATTTATCAGGTGCATCGGTTTCAGAGCCATATGCCAAGCTACTTGTCCTGAAGGCAATGTACAACACACTGGTTACAGCGCCGGAGAAAATAAAAAACGACACAATGGATATTTGGGGAAATGTCAAGATACCAATTTTGGAGGACGTGGGAGTGCAGAGATGGCAGAGCACGTCATCGCGCATAACTACTCTGCAGTACGCATCTCTAACGGGAGTGCCTGTCAACAACATCGGGGAGGGCAACACATCTTTTTTCCTCGAATCCACTTACGTCCAACTAGAATGCATCAACGCCACGTACTACGAAATACGCAACGCGGTATCTACAGCACACCGCTATGAGCCCGAAACCGCAGGTCTGTATAACGCCTCAGGCCTTGCCAAACGCCCTTGGAACGAAACCTACCGCCTACCAAATGGCACATGGCATGCACCCAACAGGGAAGGGAACCTCCGCCTGTCGCTTGATCGTTTCGTGGGTGCCATTTGGTTGAAAAACAACGGCACGAAAACCCCACTCGATCGAGAATTGATTCCAGACCCCAACGACGCAATGGAACGGCCGATTCTTTTTCTCGAAGAGTTTGGCGTCGAAGCAGGCCCTACTTGGCTTCGCTTGAGTGCAACTTGCCAATCAAAGTATGACCAGATTGACGGCGAATTCCTATCATTTTGTGGAGTCAAGCAACGATATGTCGAGTCCATCGTTCGTTGTTCGAGTCTTGCGTCCAAAAAGGAATGTATTGTTGTCAAACAGAGACCTTCACAAAAGCCGCACCCCCCCCGAAAACATATCACAATTATCATTCCCGGGAGTCTTCTATACCCTTTCAATGGTATCCCCCGATCCGAGCCAAATTACGTATCAATCCGAGCCATCTCTTTATTACATCAAAGACCCATCTCTAAAAAGCCAGAGATCCCAGAACGTCGATTTTCTCCGAAACGTTACCAGGGAAGACGTAAGCATTCGTTTAACACAGTTGATCAACACCATGCTTCAGCTTGGTCAACTACACCTCAATGGCACAACTGGAAGCGAACCAGACGCAAAGTTTGAGCCTAATATCACAGTTCCGGCCACTAACAAAGAAGAATTCCTTATCGTTCATGTGTCTAGGGGCTGGGCAGTGTTATCTTTAGCCTCTAGTCTTGTTCTCCTTGCAGCCAGCATCGTTGGGGTTGTCTTCAAACATATGGCACGGGGGCCAGAGGCCTTAGGCAACATTTCAACAGCATTACGAGACTCACGGCATGTAGAACTCGATTCGGATTCAGGATGGATGGACAGCATTGATTTGTCGCGAAGAATGAGGAATGAGCGAATTCGACTGGGAGTGGTTGCTGTTGGTAGTGACAAACTACCTGTCTTGGGTATTGGGCGCGAAAAGAACACAGACAAGATTAGTATCTTGCAGCTGTCTTAATCAGATTGCTTCAATTGTCTATCACCTATGAAATGTGTGTACGAGCCTGCGATCTAGCGGCCTACCATTCTTTCGGAGCTGGGGAAGTACCAACGCGACAAAGCCATCAACGTGTGGGGTGCAATGTTGGGGCAGTCAGCATGGTCTTGAAGAAGAGCTGGGCGGAGGCCGGCTGCGTAATTAAACTTCATCGAGACTATCAGGACCTGTAGATGGAGAAGACAGGAAGCCAAGACCGAGGTCCAAGACCATCGCCATCTACGAGTTGGTCATGTGAGGAAGAACAGCGGAAAGAATAGTAGTGACTGGTTGAAGTGGCTTGCAAGAAGAGTGGACGCTTTGTAACCAAATTCCCAAGTTTCATCGCCCCTGAGTTGGATGTCGTCTCAGGGGTTAAGCTCGTAGGTACTAATAGCAGGAAACGACGTAGAAGGCTGGACGTCAGGTAGGATCATCAATATGGAGGTGAGAGTGGGGCTGTAGCTTGAGAGCAAGCGAATAGAGCTAGAGTATGCAGCGAATGAGAGTGACTACCTTGAAGGAGTATCGCAAGGGAGTTGGGGAGATTGTGCTGAAAGAGAACAGGCCCGTGAGATAGTCCGAGGTAAGGAGTCTGATACATGACAGAAACCTATGGCAAAGTGTTTGTGAGATCTATCCTAGGCAGAAAACAGTTCTTTGGGAGTGGAAGAGCGAATTCCGCAGTCCATCACGACGACACGTTGCGTGGGCATCAACTATTGGAATTTACACTGGGTAAGAGATGAACATTAGGAATGGCAAACTTGCTGCGTTATACTCAAGGAGTAACACCAAGCAACACTGCGTGCATCTACACCAGACACTTTGCCCATATGTGAGTGAACTGGATGTTGGCAGCTGAGCCCAAAAGAAAGCCGCCAGGGACTGTCTTAGATCACCACATCTTCACATACCGGCAACGGCAAGGGCAAGACGAAAGGCCTCAGCTCGATTCAGCGGGATGCTGCGGACTGTATACTGCAAGAGGTGTGTCTATTTAGGATATCGGATGGTAAAGACACCTGCGCATTCGTGCTGGTGGGTGAAGACGAACTTAGAACATGTGAAAGGCGAATGGCATGTCTCATCGAAGCATTGAGGACGTTGAATTTCACACTTGCAGCAAACCGCCAATCTTTGAAGATATTCTCTAAGATTTTGCATTCGAGTAGTGCTAGTACTTGTGGGACGCCGGCGACGTGTGACTCTTCACCACCATCCCGATTCTCAGTTGCGTGACGAGGCCTGGACAGAAGGGCAGGCGAAAGATACCCTCCTCAAAAACGCCAAGGCGTACACAGATCGTACTTGAGCAACCTCGGACAGACTTAATTATCAACCACCCAAGGCCAGCAACCTCTCTCCTGGGCATATCTTGGAAAATCTCCAAACCAAACGCCGAGACCACTCTCTTCGGGCTAAAACTCGGATAGGCATGAAAGTCATCTTGCACCGTCGAAGCGGAGCCTCGACAGCAAAGACACCAAGAAAGATCTACAAGCCCTCTAGCCCAAAACCCAGGCGCGCCGAGAAGCTTACCGCATCCGCCAAGGACTTTGTGAAATGCCTCAAGATGAATTCCATCCACAGATTTGGTCTGCCCCTTTCCGTCGCCAAGACATGTCCAGTTCACCAAGGACGAGGCAGTGCCGGCGACGGAGGGAAAGTCGCCCAGGTGCCAAGACCGCTTACCGAGATGAGCAGCCGCGTCACAGCCGCCAAGACATCACACATTGCACGCCACTAGACGGGACTCACTTGAGAAATTGGGACACTTAAGATGAACAAAGAGAAAAAGGGTTCTATTCATCGCACAAAAGACACCTAGAAAACAATACAAGCCTCTTTTCGCGAGGCCAGAGTCATGAAGCAGAGTATAGCTGCTGCCAGCGAGGTCCCAACGCCATGTGATGATGACAATACACAAAAGAGCCTCTCATGCATAATAAAAATGAGTAATCCTGTCGAGCCGTGACTGTATTATACCAGAGCTGGCAACTGATGCCGCCCTGCTTGGATATCTTACACGCTCGCATAATAGTACGTCGCCCACATCTCCTCGGGCGCCTGGGTTTGGTCCTCCTCAAATCGTCAAGTAGTTTGCATCGCTTAGAGAGCGACCATGGCGGCACCGACACCGACGGCGGCGACGAGGTAGGTGCCGACGGCAACGGAGCCGAGGGTGAAGAGGGGCTGGTAAACGTTGCCGGGGGCAGCGTTGCCAGAGGCGCTGGAGCTGGGGTTGGCGGTGGAGTCGACGGGGGAGGTGGCGGTGGCAGCAGCAGAGTTCTGGGCCTCGGCGGAGGCGAGGGCAGTCTTGCAGGTATCGTTGGTGGAAGAGGGGGTGATGACCTGGGCCTGGCCGTCGAAGTCGCAGGCGGTGCTGGCCTTCTTCTGGTTCTTGTAGTAGGTGTCGAGGACGAAGGCAAGCTTCTGCTCGGCGTTGCACATGCTGTAGGCACCGTAGACACCGGTGGAGGTGTTGGCGGAGATACCAGAGCAGGCGGAGGCGTCGGCACCGCAGATGAAGCCGAACATCTCACCGATGGCAGAAGCCTTCAGGCCGGACTTGGGGGTGCAAGAAAGGCTGGAAACCATGCAAGAGCAGAGGTCCTTGTTGGGGGTGGGGGGAAGGGCCTTGCCGTTGACCTCCCAGGTAGAGCTGACGGGGGGGCACTCGGCAGGCTCGTTGGTGGGCTTGTAGGAGTCCATCTGGACGGCGGAGGGGGTGGCAGCCAGGACGCGGGAAGCAAGAGCGTCGTAGTTCTTCATGGTGGTGGCCTTGCCGTTGGAAACCTTGACGAGACCGTAGTCGTTGGCCTCCTGGTGGAACATGTAGACAATACCGCCGGAGAAGACCTCGGTCATCTCAGTGTCGTACAGAGCAGTGGTCTCCTGGAAGATACGGCCCTCGGCACCGTCGGGGATGTTGCAGCCGTACTCAGCGAAGAAGACGGGGACGGAGTAGTTCTTGAAGAACTGTACCTGGGTCTCGTAGCCAGAGCCAGCCATGGTGTTCTTACCGCACCAGGAGTAGATGTTGTAGCCCCAGAAGTCGATGGCGGTGTCCTGGTCGCCGCAGTTGAAGTAGTGGGCAGAGTTGTCGCGAATATCAGCGTCATCATTGGCAGCGTAGCCAACACCCATCCAGCGGTAGCCCTTGTCCTTGATGTACTTCTTGGAGTCGCGGACGGCGGCCTTGACGAAGGCGGAGGCCTCGGTGTTGGTCTTGTTGTTGGAGACCTCGTTACCGGCGAAGAAGCCGATGGTGTTGTCATACTTGGCGAGCTCGTCGATGACGGCGGTGTAGCGGGTGTACAGGTCAGTGTTCCATTGGGCGTCGTCACGGTTGATGGAGGTCTTGGGCTCTCCCAAGTCGGAGACGACGTAGATGCCAGCATCGGAGAGGAGCTTCATGCAGGCGGAGTGGTCCGCGGTAGGGTCGATGGCGTAGGTACGGATGGTGTTGGTGCCAGCCTTGGCCAGGATGGGGACGTCGCGCTTGCAGGCGGTCTCGTCGGCGAGGGGATCCTTGAACTCGCCAGTCTTGGACTCACCACCGGCGGCGGCGGTGTCCTGCTGGTAGGCGATACCCTTGATGTAGAACTGGGTGCCGTTCTCGTAGAAGAACTTGGTGCCCTGGGAGGTGGGTTAGCTGGCTGCAGCTGAAGCATGGGGACTGGAATGGCGGCATACCTTCATGACGATAGGGTCGAGAGCAGCGGCGTTGCTGGCGAGCAACAGGGCCGCGGAAACGGCAGCAGCGACTTTGCCCATTGTGACGGATTGGTTTTTTTGGTGGATTGGTGAAGCGGTGGAAGTTCGGTGGTCGGGATCGATGTGGGAAGATGTCGTCAGTCGGGTGGATGACGTCGGAGACCTAAATCAAATCGGAGACTGGAGAATTCCTTGGGCGCGACAGAAAGGGTGGTAAAATAACGAGTTCTGGTAATGAGTGTGTGAAGTCGAGTGTTTGGTTGGATTGGTGATGAAATTAAAAGAATAGGGTTCAGAGACACAACATTCGGCAAGATGAACCAAGCGCAATGAATATTTCTCTTCTCTCCTAAAAAGAATAGTTCCCCTAAAAAATGAAAAAGCGATTGTTGAGGGAGTGACGGTTTAGAGGAAACACACGGGGGAGGGAAAAGGAGAAGTAGCAGGAGGAAGGAGGCGATGTGAAGGGAGGGAGCGACGGTAGAAAAGCAGTTGGAAACGGGCCCTGGAATGGAATATCTTGGCGAAGCGGGTCCTGCGCCCATCCGTATCCTCGTACCGTTTCCCTCCCCCGTCGCCCGCCTCCACCGGCAGCCCCCAGTGCTCCAGTGCTCCATTGCTCTAGGGCTCCAGTTAAGAGAGATTGGGGAGGATGCAAGTGCCAAATGGGATCGCCTGGTGTGCCTGGGCAAGCAGCAAGAAAGCAGGCTAGACCACCAAGGACGTGGAATTAACAGCGGGCAACAAGGTGCAGCAACTGGCCCTCTGCCCTCTGCCAGAGACTGCAAGTACAGGCTGCATGCAGGGTTGCGGCAGGGAAGGCGCCAGGAACACGGACAGGGGTGTGGGTGCCAGGGGCGCCTTCCTTCCTGGTTGGTGCCACTTTGGGACTAGCTCCTTCCTTGCAGGTAAGCTTGAAGGTTCTTTCCTCGTCTTCTGTGTCTGTTCCTTCGTTCTTTAGCGGTCCAGCAGCAGCAGCAGAGGTAGCAGCAGCAGGTGCGATGCGATGGAAGCGCGGAAGGAAGGAAGGACAGTGTGAGTGATGAGTCTACTTCCTTCCTTCCCGTTCTTCATCCCATTCCTCAGCTCATCCCATTCCACTTACTTCTTACCTAGGTAAGGTGCTAAAGGCAGGAAGGAACCCGTATTCAAACGGTCGTCGCACGTTTCGAGGAGGCGCAGCTGTTTAGTCTGTCTTGTTCACTTCTCTAGAAACCACAAACCACCGCATCGCATCAGACACCAGCGACCAGTGACCAATGGCCACAAACCACAAAAACCTGAGGCGGTCGACATGGTACCTGAAGCCGCTGCGAGACATGGCTGGATCACGATGTACCTGCGTATCCAGTCACGCATCACTCTCCCGACCAGACCTACTGCATAGTGGCCCCCCGGGAACCGCCCAGGCCAGGTTCATCTCGTTTCAAGCCTGTGAGAGCCTCCTGCCTGCCACAGCCCATCACAGTGCGTCACAGCGTGCAAACGGTCAGCAACGACGGATGACATAACGGACGACATACCGCTCTATCTGGCTGCCACACCATTTGCGACGGACAATGCTAACGAGCCATCATTTCCTCTTCCTTTCCACCACCACCACCACCACCCCTCCCATGACCGCTCTCTGCTCTCCCCCCAAGGCCGTTAGTCAGAATGGCGAGAAATAGGGGCAATCTCCACACAGGTGAGCTTCGGCCTGGAGTAGCGGCTGATTTTCCCAGACCGGGACCTACGGACGCCGGCCCCCCTACCACCCACCACCACCCCATCCACCCATCCACCCATCCACCCATCATCGCACATCCCTCCGGTCAATGATGCAGGCATCGAGGACCGCCCGTCACGGTCCAACGGTAAATCATCGCCAATAGTCCTCTGTATCACTTCCGCCGCCTGCCTTCGCCATACCTGGGTAGCACTCGACGAGCTACCGCGCAGTATTGCCGCCAAGCACCGACTCGCCATCGACAGATCTAAACATCTACGGTCTACCTACTCAATTGGCGTCAAGACCGCCAAGAGATCAATCCGCTCAAGCATTGGCATTTCTTGTCGTCCATTCTGCGCCTCTTTTTATCCCCCAAGACCCCCAACTCCCGCTGTCAACCCGCCCCTCCATCTGCCAGACTTCACATCGGGGATCGCTTGGTCGAGGTCAAACTCATTTCAGCTGCCTCTGCCCAGCCCGCCGCCCAGCGCGACACCGTCTCTCCTTCAGGCCGTCCAAGATCGTGGAGAACGCTGCCAATGCGAGCTCATCACCCAAGGCCGCTCGGCCAAACACACGTCAAATGGGAAGTCAGTCGCCGACGGCACTCCTTGCAATCGTTATTACAATCAACATACGGCCATCGGATATTGCTCCACATCAGTCCGCCTTCCCTGTGTCCCCTAACTCCCCCCGGGGGCACTTCATCAGAATGAACCACATGCAATGGCAATGCAAACATTGGCCGAACCAAGAACACCGGAAAACATTACGAAAGACCAACAACACAAGACATTGCCGATGGACGGTCCAGATCTCCCGTAGACCTGCACCACAGCCACTCCTCGCCATCCACTGAGGAGACCATGCCTGGGTGCTTGCGAGATTCACAGAGGGGCCGTTGGCGCCAAATGCCAATCTCGGTCCAGTCCACAGGCACTGTCACGGACGTCCACCTCCAATCATCCCACGCGTCCAACTGCCACCCATCGTCCATCGCGCATCCATCCATCAACCTCGAACCAACCGGTCCGATGTCTTGCGCTACCTATATTCGTACTTGGTGTAAGTGGTAAGTGGTGACTTGCTATCTCGTTCTTCTATGACGACGCTACTGTGCCAAGCTGCATAGCCCTACTGCACACTCGTCCTTCGTATTTTAGACTTTGGCTTGAGTTTGGGAAAAGTTCAGCGCAATCACGACGAGACCAGACGACGCAAGTCAGGCAGAATGACGATTATTGATGCAGCAACACATCGAAATTCCATCAACCCCCAAAAGAATACGAGGCACACTGCAGGACGGCCTCCAAGGTCTCCGACGAAACCACCATCCATCCATCCATCCATCCCGTCCCATCCCATCCAACCCAGGCCACCCGAGTCAGAAACGTACAGTGCGCAGTAGGAATAAAATACCAACAAAAATAGTGACGGCGGCGGGAGTCAATTAACTCTCTTTTCTTGGGGCCACCTTAAGTTAATTCACGCGCTTTAGCCCAAACAAGACGTCCAGTGGAGCCGAAATTGGCCCAGCACACCCGATTCGACAAGTCACCCGCCTTCATTGGCACCACCTGGAATTTGATGTTCATGCTCACAGTCCACTCACTCACTGCCTACAGTCCAGTTCTCAGTGCAAGGCAGAGACAACTGCCAGGCCTGGCACGACCGTGACCGTGAATCGATAATTGTGGTCTTTCAGTGGACCGACCGACACTTGTTCATCTGCCATGCAGCACCATCACCCAACAATCCTGCTCCAGTCGACATGTTCATCATTGCTTGTTTTTCTTGTTTCTAAATCCATCCTCTGTCTCTGTCCCTTCTTCACAGGTTAACTAATCGCGTCTCCAAAATAAATCTATCGCACATCCCCATCTCTGGCATTGCTTATCAAACTTCCGGCAGTGCCTGTGCTGTGCCCCCCGTTGATGTTCATCCCAGCCCGCCAAAACTCTGAAGCGAAAAAGTCTCGCGTTTGCCCCTACTGCCTGCCTCCCCCTGATTGCCCGGGTTGACGCTGTTATTATTGGCAAACCCGCGTTTCGCCCCTCCATCACCGCGTTTCAATCAATCCAAATCGTCGACAACAACCACAGCTGAGCATTGCCATCGCACTTCAGTCTTTCAGCTCCTCATCCCACCCGTCCCGCTGAACCTCCCTCGGCCAAACGCTCCTCCCGCGGCCTCCTCGCAGCGGAATCCCCGGTCGCCGCCTCGCCTCACCCGACGTCTCGTTCCATGCCCGACAAGCACCAGCCCCTGGGTCTCCCCCCGTAGTCCGTGTCAAGTTGATGGGGTCGCGCTCAGTCGCTCGCTGATCGAGAATTTTTGTCGCTGTCCACAGTGTGCTGTGCTTGCTGTTCCAGTGCCCGACGTCATCGGTGGACGCTCCGTCTTGTCAATCTTCATCTGCCCAGCGTAGCGTTCGTCCCGCCGCCGTCATTCGTGTCGTCGCACCGTCCGTCTATCGTATCGTAATCGTTCGCGATCGTCAAAGAAGGGGGGGGGAGAGATGTCCCAAAAAAACAAGAAAACCAGAAATGCTTGATTCCGCTCAGCCCTTTTCTCGTGTATCTCGTCTCGGCGAATTAATCTGCGCATGCGACCCCCGTAGCCCCCGAAAGTAGGCCGTAGAAAAAGGCGCGCGAATCAATCACCATTTGCCGGTGATCTTGAAGTAGGCCTTGCCCACGCCGTAGCAGACGCCGTCCCAGACCTCGTACGTCTCGCGCCAGACTGTCCTGAGCGGGTTGCGCCCCGAGCGTCCGTGTCGGTATGTCTGGCTGACGGTCGTCATTGTTTTTTTGTGTGTTGTTTCCCGTTTGTTGGTGGTCGTTGATGATGGTTTCTTGGTGGTTTGTGGCTTCGACTTTTATGATGACTGCCTCTCTCGACTCTTTGCCTCAAGATCTAGATGACTTCTTCAACGGCCTTTCCCTTTGATTTATATATGTCTAGGCATCATCAAACATTGTCAGCCTGCCTACTCTCAACAGTCACACGCACATCTGCCCGCCGCATCGCCGCCCCGGCCGCAGCACGGCAGTCAAGTCACGAGCCACCTCATCTCCCGCTCCCGCGCCGCAGCCACACAGGCACCCGACAAAAGCACACTGCAGCAAAAAACGGGTGTACACCTCGCAGGGGGGTCTAGAAAGCAGGCAGGTGGCTATAGTAGTACTAGAAGAGTAGATCTTCTAAGCTATATAAGTATAGCTTTCCCCTTATAGTTTACTCTACTATATGTTAACTATCCCTAAACTATATTTATATTTAAATAAAATAAAGATTATATTATAGTAAAATGTAATTATAATAGATATTAATATTAGAGTTATATTATTTATAGTATATATAATATATATACTATAACTAATAGTTTATAAAAAAATACTTATTACCTTTTCTCTTCTATTTAAAAGAGATATATTATATATATATAGAACTTATTCCTAAAGTATATTATTCTTAAACTAAATATCCCTAATATTTTAACTTATAATAAACTCTCTTTTAACTTTAATTAACTTTATTAGCTTTTCAGCTATATTTATAAATAATAATCTATTTTTTAACTTTAATACTTTCTCTATTTTAGATAATATTAAATAATAAGATCATATTAAATAATAAGAAGTAAAATACAGATAAGTTAAAAATAATAATCTAATCATAAGTTTAACTTATTATATTACTTATTGGTTTAATATTTAAACTTATTAATATAATAATTTATTTAAAGATAATATATAGAATATATAGAATAAAGAGAATATACTTTATAAAATAAACTTAACTAAAATAAACTTTTTTTTTAATTTATACTACTTATATACTCTATATATACTAAATATATATATAGAATATAGTTAAAACTTAAAATATTTTATTACTTAAAATAGAAACTACTAAGTTATTATATATACTATATATAACTATCTTACTACTTTAATATATTTTAAAACTTATTTTAATAAAGTTTTTTACTATATTTCTTATAATATTTAAAATAATAAACTTTTATATTTTTATATATAAAAGCTTACTTTGAATATTATTTAAACTATTTAGTATTTAAACTATAAGAACTTTAAGATTATAAAGAGTTTATATTTAATTTTAAAATAAGTTTAATCTCTATATATACTAAATATATATTTATACTATTTTAAACCTAAGAAAAATATAAATTAAGTTTAATATTAATCTTAATAGTATAGTAGTATTAAGTATTATAAGTTTATATACTTTTTAGTTATAACTGTAAATATAATATAAAATAAAGGGGATTTTATTAAAGCGTTATAAAAACTATATATTATAGAAGATACTTATAAAGCTTTTAAATTAATTATAAATAAGTTAATTAAATATACATAAGAGTTAATACTTAACCTCTATATATATTATATATATACTAATAAGATAAATAGCTTTTATATAGCTTTTTAATATAAATAATAGAAGTATCTCAATAGCTTCTATATTTAAAAGCTATAGTTTTTATTTTAAAAACTTAAAAAGATTTATTAATACTAAATAGTTTACATATTTAAATAATATAGTATAAATATTATCTCTATATCCTTTTAATATAAGCTAAATATATATATATTATAGGTTTCTTATATTAATTACTTAAAGCTAAGCTTTTTAAAACTATAATATTTTACTTATAATATATTTATTAAGTAAAATAAAGTCAATATTAACTATCTTTATAGTATAATTAAAATAAACAGCTAATATAAAGTTAAAATAAATTATATATATATTAAAAATGTAAAAATAAACTCTTAGTTAAAACTATAATAAGTAATAAATATAAAGTATTATCTATACATACTTACTATATACTAAGTTTGTTTTATTTTTAAAGTAATAATAAAATAAATATATTACTATATAGAATTAAACTTAACTTTTATATACTTTTTAACTTTATTAAGTTTCTATTTATCTTTCTTTTTATATATAGCTTATATATATATATATTCTACTCTCTCTTTTATAGCTATTTTTATACTTTATTAATAAAGTACTTCTTAATTTCTTAAATAAACTTAATATTATTACTATTTCTATATGTATACTTCTTATTTTTTAGTATATATTTAATATAAACTAACTCTATTTATAAATAAGTTCTTTCTCTATTTAAATATATATTAGATCTATAACTAATTTAAAATTAACTTATCTTAAGTAATAAGTATAATATTTAATAATAAGGATAAAATAGCTATCTTCTTATAGAAAGCTTATTTTCTATAATTTCTAGCTAGAAACTTATATATAGGTTAGTTTATCTGTTATATATATTATATATAAACTAACTATATATAGAAGCTCTATATAAGTTTATTTTTAATAAAGTAAAACTTATATAAAAGTAATAGATTTATAAAGTTTAATAACTTCTAAGTACGGATTTCTATATTATCTATATAGTATAAATATATACATATATATATTTCAAAAAGTATAATATCTTAAAATTAATATATTATTTAAAATAGTATAAAGAAATATAAACCTATTTAAGGTTTATAAATAGTAAGAAAAGTTATAATATAGATATAAAGTAAGTATACAATAAGTATGTACTTTATAGATATACTATATATATTAATGTTATATTAGAATTAAGGTTTAATAATTACTTATATAAATGAAACTTATTATAAACTACTAAAGAGTATTTATAGTATTTACTTATATTCTATAAAATATATATTTTCTAAAACTAATAAAAGAAGTATTTAGACTATTTTATTATTTTAAAGCTTTTAAAGCTTCAAAAAATAAAAAATAAGTAAGAATATCTTTAGTATGTATAAAGTATATATAAAATTTAATTTAATACTAGGTCTTAGTTTACTAAAAAGAAAAAGGGATAAATTATAACTACTTTTATTTAATTTACTACTAAAATACTAGCTTAGTAATAAATATTTATATAGAAATATACTAACTTTATAGAGTTAAGTTATATTTAAGATAATTTTACTATTAGTTAAAGTTAGCTTCTATTTTAAGCTATATTAAAGTAAATATATCCTCTATTAATATATTATATATATTAAGCTTAGTTTAAAACTAAATATGTTAAATTCTAAGCTATCTCTTAATAATAATTATATTTAAGCTAAAGCTTATATATATAGAGAGATAACTTAAAGTTAGCTTAGATTATAAAAGGCTTTTACTAAATATATTAATATTAATAATAATATATATAGCGCTATAAAAAGTACCAATATATCCCTTATAACCTATCTAATCTTTTAAACTTATTAATACTAAGTTTAGTATTTAACTTAAATATATAGAATATAATCTTAATTTAAAATTTACTTAAATAAAATATATACTTAATATATACACTAATTAAGTATAGTATACCTTTCTTATTATTACTACTTATTTTCTACTTATATTAATATAAAGTTAGAGATATATAAAATAAAGAGACTAGAAGTTTTTTTAACTTAAATAAAAAGTTTATAAACTTTATACTTAAAAATAAAAATAAAAAGTTTAAAAAGAGATTACTTAGCTTAAATAAGAACTAAGTAATAGATAGGATAAGCTAACTATAAATAAAGCTTAATATAAGTATATATATTATATATATAAGCCTCTTACTAGAAATTTATACTTATATTATTTATATCTTTATTATATATATACTATATATATATAATAAATATAATATAATATATATATTAAGCATATACTAAGGTATAAATCTACTTATAGCTATAAGTTCTATTTATAGATAATATATATAAGAAATATATATTATATATATACTTAGTCCTCTTGAAGTTCTTCTAGCTCCTCTTCTTAAAGCTCTTCTTATGACTACTCTTATTAAATAATACTAATACTTAGTATATTATTAGTATATATATAGTATAAGTATAAACCCTATAAAATATATATTATAATAAAAGTAAGTAGAAGTAGTAATCTACAAAGTAGCTAATATATAGTTAGTATATACTAAATACTAATCATATAGGGAATATATTAGTTAATAACTTCTTATTAATAGTAATATATAGCTTTAGAATAAAGTTAGTATATATTAAGTATAGCTTAAGTAAGAAGTATATTATACTAAATCTATTATTAATATATATAAGGTTAAAGCTTAATTAAGATAGTATATATATTTTCTACTTATTACTAATAAGAATATTAGTAATAATATCCTTATAAATAGCTAATTATAAAGTTATTAATATATCCTCTATATATATTAGTTTTAATCTTATGTTAATTAAAATTATATTATAATGATAGTTTATATTATATTTTATATTAAATAAGTATAAATATAATCTATACTAAATATATACTTCCTCTATATTTTAAGCTACTTTAGACCTTATAGAGTTAGTATATAAGTTTAAAGATACTTCTAATAAAATAGAGAGTAATATACTAACTTAAATAGTTCTCCCCTTTAGCTTATAAAATAGATTAGTTACTACAAGCTAAGAAATAGTAGTTAATTTATATAATATATATAGTAAATAAATAATAAATATATAGTATCCTCTAGCTATATATATATATAACATATATAATAAAAAGCTATACTAAAGTATTAATAGAAAACAGAATTAACTAATCTATATTTAATATTAGATATATATATATATATATAAAAGGTATATAAAATTAAACTTATACTAAAGTTTCTATTTTAGAAGTAATTTTACTAATAAAGTTAGTATAAGAATTAATACTAAAATAAGGATTAATAGAATATATATTAAAGCTATATAAAGTATATACTTAGGTTTAAACGTAAAGTAGGCGTTTTTCTAACTACTACTTCTAACTTAAGTATAAAAGTATTATATATAGTTAGTATATACCTTAAGTATATATTAAGGATATACTATATATTTAATACTAGTAATACTCTTAATAAAACCTAAATTATACTTATTAAGGTTTTTAATTATATATTATTAGTATATATATAGTAAATATAAAGGATAAGTAAGAAAAATATATTAATACTAAGGTATTATTAATAGCTATAATAATAAAGCTATATAATTCAAGATAGTATTACTTAAGTATATATAAGAGATATATAATACATATACTAAGCTATAAGTTATAAATATAGTTATATATAACTTTAAAGCTAACTTTAACTATATAGCTAGTATAATATTAATATATATCAAAGTAAAATAAGGATAATAATAAACTTATATTAAGGTACTAATCTTAAATAGCTTTTTAGCTTTATTAAGTATACCTATTATTTATACTGAATATATATATAGCTTATATTAAATAACTTATAATATATACTTATTTATCTCTAAAGTAATATCCTTAAAATTAACTAGAAATATATTAAGTACTATTTATATATATACCTAAAATATATAGGAACTTATTATTATTTTTATAATTAGGATTATTATTTAGAATAAATCTTAAAATATATTAGTTTTATAATAACTTTAGTATATATTATATATATACTTAATATACTATAAAAATAACCTTAAGTTAAATAAGAGTTAGTAATATTATTAACCTTTATATTAATAAACTCTTAAATAGATATAACTTATATATAGTTAGTATATACTAAGTTAATATATAATTAATATTAGAATAAGTAGTTATATATATATTATATAGTTATAATTTATATAAATAAGAGAAAAAGAAGAAAATTTTTAACTAAATTAAAATAGAGAAATATAAAGTATATACTATATATAGCTTATATATCGCTAAAATAAAGGCTAAAGTAGTACTAATCCTTAAAATAATACCTACTTAGTTAGATATATACCCTACTTATATATATATATATATATATATAAGTATTTAAAAATACTAATATATGAATAGGTATAAAGTATGCATAATACAGAGAATCTATTAATCTAGCACAGCCACACCCCTGTAGCTAGATTTTAGACCCCCTGGCGAGCAGCACTCCGGCCAAAAACTCCGCCGGTCCTTACGGATACCCGCCTGACAGCGGGTTCCACTGTAGCGCGAACAGGCAAACCACAAGCACCCGCCCGGCGGTGCACCACACCACATGCCCGCAAGTCAAGTGGCTGAAGGACCTCGCCGGTCTCTGTCATTCGTTCGTCAGGAGGTAGGTGTAGATTGGTACTTCCATTTCTACTTCTACTTCCCCGCGTCTGCGGCCAGTGTGTGTGGTACAGCCCGACTTCAAAGTGCTGAATAAGGCAGGATGGGCGGCGGGCTTCTGGTAAGGCGTCCGCTGCTTGGTTGAATGTCGCTCAAACCTGGGGATTGGCTGATGGGAGGGCAAGCTGTTTTTGGGAGGATTCGCATGCAATGTGCTTTTGAAGATGTGCCCTCCTGTCGGTGAGCTTGGTGATCGTCGCTTGACGTATTCTCTCACCCGTATGCTGTTTGCTGCACTTCAGCTCCCGCAACCGCACAAGCCTCCCAATCTTTTCTTCACTTTGAATCGTAAATTTAAAGACTGAGGATGGCGATCTGTGTGAGTTTGGCAACGTGGCTGCCGCCTGCGGTGTCAGTGTCGCCTGCCTAGGTTGACCGCATCTGCGCAGAGGGTCTTGAGCGGGCTTGTCTCACCGCACATCACGGGACGGCTGCAAAACTCATTCACCACATCTACTTTCGACATCACGTAGGTTGGTAGGCGTGGGCTAGGAAGCGAGTGATATTGGGAAGAAGCTATCTCGAGTGTATGACTCGACGGATGATTTTCCTTTTCCTCCCGTTTGCCACACATCCTTCAACCACGTGCAGTCAAATCCTTCAATATCCTCAACATCTGTCTTGTGGACCGTAGCAAGTGTGTAAATAGGAATTGTGGCACAGCCTCTTCCTCCGTTTCGAACCACCGGTGTAGGTGTCGTGCAGTTCATTGGAAGTGGACTGGAAACACCGCGACTCCTGACTTTGGTCCTATGGCGTGTGATATCTCAGCAAATATTCTTCCGCAATGTCGTCATATTGCATCGCGTCGTGGGCAAGTGTAAGTGTAATCTTCCTGTTGAGCAAAAGTCAGCCTTGCTGTTCTTGCCTTACGAGGTCTTGTGGTGTGACTGACTGTTTTTCAGCAAGTAACGCGGATCAGTCACTATCCGCCTGATATTCAACACGAAAATGAGCGAACGAAGTGGCGACTTCAACACTTCAGTCGATACGAAGACGCTTTGTGCCTGGTTTTCCATGTCAGCGATGTGTTGAGTGAGCAACATGTCGGATCAACGTACCTCTGGGGCTGACATCGGTCACCTGGATGGTGAACTTGGTGTCACCAGCGGTAATCGCAATCTCAACGGGTTGCTTGTCGGTGTCTCGGTGGACAGTATCTTGGGTCTGCTCATTGGTAGGGCAGCTGTCGTAGACTGTGTAGATGGGCGACAGAACCATTTTGCGGCGGTATTGGTATCTTTTGGTGGTGGCCTTGGGCTTGGTCGGGGTCTCGGGTGGCGTGGCAGGCCCGTCCAGGGTGTCAGGGCTGCTCTGCTTGGAGGCCTTCTTGCCCTCCTTCTCCATGAGGAAAAGGTTGTGGCGGTCCTCGAACTGCTGGGTGGTGGCGTACTCGCAGTTGGGGGAGCCGCTCGAGTGCTCATCGAACGGATCGTCCTTCCGCTTCCATTGCCAGGCTTGCATCTTGCACGAGAAGCAGGTGACACTATCGGGCGTCTGCGTCTCGTTTCCAGTGAAGAAGAAGCCAGCCCCAGCCATGTCCTCAGGGCGGAGGGTGTTGACGGGCCACTTCATGCCCTCGCCGTCGTCAGACTCGGAGCCCGTGGCGTGGAAGGTGAAGAGGCGCTCGAAATAGGTCTCCATTTTGCAGGTTGTACAAAATGTAAAGAGCGTGAAGGAGGAATGAATGGGGAATGAGGTAGGAAGTTGATCGGAAAGGAGTGACTGCTTGTGCAAAAGGAGAGTCTGTTGGAAGCTATCGTGGTTGTGGGAGCGAAAGGTTGAAGAGAGCGAGAAGGTTGGGGCAAGAAGAGAAATAGTTGTGGAGCGAGAGTTGGAGGGGCAGGGGCAAGAACAAACTTTTGCTTTTTTTTCAAATCGCTTGGAGTATCGAAGAGAAGGAGCGACCTAGGTTGTAGAATAGTGTCGAGATGTGCGCTTTCCTGTTTTGCTGAAAAGACCTCTGGGGCCTTGCGGAGGAAGATGGGACGAAATGCTGGTGAAGGCAAGCTTCAATACTGGCGATAGGTACCATGGGTTACGGCGGATGCCTTGAGATTCAAAGAACATGTTGATAGACCTTTCAACTGTTATAAGAATTGTTATCACTCCCCCTGATGCTCATGTTGTAAGCTTGAATCTGACCTGACTCCCATTGTTCTGCATTCCAGGATAGATGCTGAAGATCGGAAAACTTGCTGATTGATTTCAGGAATGGCGAGTCGTTATGAATATCTCAGAGAAAACGACTGGAAAAGAGGAAAGTGTAATCCGTGTCCCATCCAATCACAAAGACGCCCCAAGAAGCTCGCCTACAACTTCAATGGAGTCCTTCTTCTCCTTGACCCAATACTGAATCGAAGCCAACCCCGTCACAATAACCATGTCCATATCGATACTCTGTGGCGGCACGTACACCTCAAAAGTCGGGCTCGTCCCATTCCCGTCAGGCTTCCTCTTCCATCTCGCCAATAGCCTCCCATTCCCGTCCTCCATGAAGATCGTCCCTGTGGAGCCCGTCCAACTCGACAGTCTCCAGCTGTATCGCACGCCCATGTAATCAAAATCGTGTCCCATGCCCAGATCATTGCCTTTCATCTTGAAGGGCATGCCACGGAAGACAACATCGATCTTCGAGGAGAGCGAGTGCCGTTGTGCCGTTCCGAGGGCCTGGTCTGACATTTGCTGTGCGCGAGGATCGGCGTGGATAACAGCGATGGACTTTTCGTCATTGTTGTGCAGGATGTAGAATGGTGTCGCGAAGCCAGTGACCGGGTCGATGCGGTCGATCGTCGTTTGGGCGCCGCCGAAGCGCTTGTTGATGCGGAGGACTTCGCATGGGGGCCCCGTTGGCTGAGGCTCGTCGCTCTTTTGCAAAAATGGCATGATGCTCGTCGGGTTTGCTACTGATTTGATGTAGAGACTACCGGTAATTTGATGAATTGGTGGTGAGTCGTGTGCTGCAAATCGAGAACCTGTGATGGAGGGGGCCGGCAAAATTTTATCTTCAACCTGAGAAGCCACCGATGTCAGCACACCTGCTGGATAAAAGCTCTATCGGTATTATTCAGGGTAAGATACACTATTTCGCGCCCGCAGCTGCCGCTGAAAGACACAGCCAGCAATGCTTAGCCATGCTCGAATGCTGACATTCACCAGGGTTGGTAATCTGTAGGGCTGATGACGTGAACTAAAGCGGACTTTGGCCATCAATAACATTGAGTTTTTCTGTTGACGAGTTGGAACATGCCTGGCAGCTGAAGACTTGGCATGCGTAACTTGACCTCTGTTTGAAGGCTACTTACCTAGACGGTCCAGTGGCTGAAGAGCCTTGGACTTGTGCTGATTGGACAATGCCACAGTTCAGAGGCTGGGAATTATGTGGCTATAGAAAGGGCTTGTTGCCTTTTTGAGATAATGGAGTGCAAGCTGACACCTTAGCGCGACGACCTGGTGAATTGACAGCAACGACTTGCTACTTCCTAAAACGGAAAAAAAGTCGGTTCTACGCTGAAATCAAACCTGACGTTACTGAAGACTTGACGCAGAATAGGTCATGTTCTTGGGGGCAGCCAAAATCTAGGCTTCATCGATGAACAAGGTAGATGTCTTCTCATGCGATCATTCATGAAACCACAGCCGCAGCCAATACTTCGTCTGTCGAAAACTGGCCCACTGGGTGAAGTTGCGCCGCCCACTTCACGGAGTTGTTCAGCCGCACTTGAATTGCCGCAAAACAACCGGATCACCCTTCATCAAGTCATCGTTCGAGTGAATCAATCCGAGCATCTCGGACTGCGGTCCCGATGTCGATGGATATTTCCGGGTTGAAATAGCGGTGCGCGGAAATCCGCGAGACTCGGGAATCGGCGATGACCAATCAGAGGCTGCGGATTTTGGTGTTTAGCACGATTTGGGCATTTTCGCTCCCAAATCCGGCTCGACCTTCCCTCACTCGTCTCCACCTTCAGCTTCGACATCGTCTCGACATTCCCTCCCAGTCACTAACCGTAACTGGGCTTCGCGAGAGAATCGCTCGACAGGTCATATAAAATGAGTGATTTGGAACATCCTGAACTCAAGGCTAACAGTAGCTGCATTTTCATCTTCAGACTCTTTTAATCATCGGCAGTCATTTGTTTCGTTTGCTCCAATTTCAACCAACGGCACAGACCAAGATGACCATCTTACATACTCTCGACATCACAGAGGCAACCATCGGCCAGCTGCAACATGCACTGTCAACAACAAGATTAACCAGCGTTGACCTAGTGGCGCGCTTCCTACATCGCATTGGGAAATATGACTGCCGGGGCCCTCTCCTCAACTCGATCTGCGTCCTCAACCCCAAGGTCTTTGAAGAAGCTCAAGCATCAGATGCCTACCGAGCCTCGGGGCGGCCCCCGCGACCCCTCGAAGGCATTCCTTTCACGATCAAAGACAGCTTCCAAGCCAAGGGTCTCACAGTAGCCGCAGGCTCACCGGCATTCGAACACCTTGTCTCATCATCTGACGCGGCAGTCGTGAACCTTCTCCGCGTGGCTGGCGCCGTGCTCATTGGAAAGACTAATATGCCGCCTATGGCTGATGGCGGCAGTCAAAGAGGCCTCTACGGCAGATCTCTCAGTCCATACAACCCGGAATACCTCTGCACCAGCTTCGCTTCCGGCTCATCTTACGGATCTGGCGTGGCTAGCACGGCGTCGTTTGCTCCCGTCAGCTTTGGCAGCGAAACCGTCTCATCAGGTCGAGCGCCAGCCTCGCACAATGCTCTCGTTGCTTACTCCCCTTCCAGAGGGGTCATACCTTCTCGAGGGCTCTGGCCGTTGTATCCAACGTGTGACGTAGTCGTACCCTACACCAAGTCAGTGGCAGACATGCTCAAAGTTTTGAATGTCATTGACGTCGACGACAAGAACCCGAGAGGCGACTTTTGGCGGGAACAAACAACTGTTCCTGTCCCCCAGGTTTCAGACCTTCGCCCTCGTAGCTACAGCAGTCTTATGGACTCTGACTCGTTGAGGGGCAGACGCATCGCCGTTCCAAGGTGCTACATCGGAAAGCAGACGTCGTCTGGCTACTCGGTAGTTTGCACGGAAGCCACACGTCAACTGTGGGAACAGGCTCGAGCCGATTTGGAAACGCTAGGAGCAACCATAATTGAGACGGACTTTCCCATGGTCGAAAACTACTCCAAGCAGGATTTCCCAGGACAGGCCGCCAACGTGCCGGGACTGCCAGACACGTGGATGGATACCGAGCGATGCCAAATGATTGCCACCGCATGGGATGATTTTCTCAAGTACAACAACGACCCAGCCTATCCCCGCCTAGAGACCGTGGATAGTAGAAAGATCAACCCAGGATTTGCGCCAATGGATGACCCTGCGGAGTTCACCGAGCAACAAAATCACGTGCGGTACGAGCAGATGATTGACTTCATTCGCAAGCGGCCCGAAAAGATCCAGGACTTGCCCGGATGTGCCGAAGCGTTGGTAGCCTTGGAGGCCGCCCGCAAAAGAGACTTGGAGGATTGGATGGACGAGAACAAGTTCGACGTCCTCGTCTTCCCTACTAATGGTGACGTCGGAAGGGCTGACTCCGAGGAGGAGCGCGATTCAATGCTGCATACGCTGCAAGATGGCGTGAAGTACTCCAATGGCAATCGAGCGATGAAGCATCTCGGTGTGCCGGCGGTGACGGTGCCTATGGGGACTCTATCTGACAAGAAGATGCCCGTTGGCCTGACTTTTGCTGGAAAGGGCTGGAGTGATAGTGATCTTCTTCGATATGCGTATGCGTATGAGACTGCGACAAGACGCAGAGAAAGCCCCCCAGCCACGCCTCGGCTGCAAACCGACGTTGTAAAGCTTTCCGGGGGATCTTTGCGCGGAAGCGTCAGTCCGGACTTGAGGATCGAAATCCTCCACGTGGAGAATGTTGATCGAATAGGTCTGGAGATCCGAAAGGTTTCGATCAAGGGTTCGGTTCGTGCGAGCGATCCTGCTGTGGATACCGCAAACATTCAAGTATACGCCAATGGCGAGCTGTCTTCCCCGGTAGAGATCAATGGGGACACGTGGGCTTGGCAAACTGAGTTAGAGCGGGAACCTGTGATGGAGAAATACCCGACTTCTGGAAAGGTTCCAAGAGATCAAATCATGTTGGTGATTGTGGCTAGAAGTTCGAATGGGAGATCGGCTGGACAGTTGGTCATGGTCGATTAATGTAATTGCTCTAACACGCCGAGAATACCCAACGAATGGCTCCTCAAAAGCAGATAGGTGGGAAACATCCTTGCATATATCATTGAATAAGCTTAATTGTGGCTACCTAGCGCTTGCGCTTCCGGTTACCTGCTCGGGTAACTCTCTGACCCTGCTGACCAGGGGCCTACTACTCTCGTCTCCTTGAGAACCCTTATGATCAAGATCTCTGACATCGGCAAGTGGGTAGCACCTGCTAGATCTGGGAACTCCGAGTCGGTTACACATAAGAGTGGTTCATCCCCTCGGTATCCCACCGGTCGATGCATCATAGTAATCCCAAAGGAGCATCCGATATATCAGTCTTGATGCAGAATGATCGAAGCAGCCAATGACTGCTATATACCACCGGCAACCCCGCTCTGGAGACAGACTCAACATTGGGTTCGGTTCATCTGATAATATTAGATGAGATATGATCGACAGGATATCCCACTGGCGGTGAACTTGGAACTGGGAAGCTTTCCGCGAGAATCAGTTGCCTCACGCCGGTGGGATCATCAAGTTTGCCTATAAATGATGGACTGTTGCGCCAAGTGACTGAGTTTGATGTTCAGGCTCGATCAAGCTCAAGATACTTCATCAAATCCCAACACCGTCTCTCTCCGCTCATCACCACCAACTCGCAAAAATGCAGTTTTCTACCCTTACCACTGTTTTGGCCGTCCTGGCTGCCGCTGTTCCTGCCATTGCCGCTCCCGCGGCCGAGATCCTGGAGCAACGCTGCACCGTTGGCGGAAGTAAGTTATTCTTGAATCATACTGAAAGCTCTCCTGTTGTCGTCTGACTCGTTCAAAATGGCTGGATTTTTGGTCGTTGATGTTCCCGACAACAAATGCTGATTATCTCTTGAAACAGAGCCCTGCTCCAGCAACGGCGACTGCTGCTCCGGACACTGCCAGATCACCATTGCCGCCACCTTCTGCTCCAACTAAGCCACTTGGCTGAAGTATCGGAAAATTGAGGGAGCAAGTTGAAGCGAGAACTCGGAGCGTGAACGAAATCGCCATCAACGTGAGGTTGTACAAATCCTACCTGTCAAAGTCAGACGACGCTACCGTACAATACCCGAGGACAATAATACACACATTTGTGGCATGCCACGTTTCTACACATGACTTTCAACTTGTCTTCGATGAGACAGGATGTCGTGATGAAACTGACCTGAGATGATTCAGCGAACTGAAATGCGAGAAGATCTGTTTATTTCGGAATGAGACTTCCCGTGGTACCGGGAAACGGTAATTTAGCACTATATAATATTGAACAGGGCTTTTAATAATACCAGATATTCATAACTTAGCGAGCTGAGAAATCGGAAGATCTAGTTACCACGTGATAAAGAGCTTTAGTCCTCGTCTTGATGTTCGTCGCTCAGAGTATTGAGCGGTGTCATCAAACCGAACACCGACTCTGTTATCATTTGCGTATTCAATGGTACGAATAATTGTGGGCATATTAAAGTCAATTTTTAGCCACCTGAGTGTAAACAACAAAGACGATGAATATCTCTTCCCTTTTTTACTTTTCTTCTTCGCAGTTTGCCGCCTGGAGGCGCAACTTGTTGACTGCCGTATGACTCTCACGGTGAAAAAATATTCTAAAGACGATGAAAATCCATCTATGTATTGACACCTTTACGGATATGGATGCACGTGTCTCTCCCCCACCCGCAGTTCCAGGCCTGGCTCAAGACTATACCAGATAAACACACAATTATCTACTCAGACGGCTCTAAGGCCACGAATGGCGCTACAGGGTTTGGCTTTGTTATCTATCGCGGTAATAAGCGTATAGCCCAGGGCTGCGGCCGCCTCGGCATTGCAGAAGTGTTTGATGGGGAAGCTGAAGGGGCGAGGGCAGGGCTCCAACGAGCCCTCCTAACCTGCCAAGGCCAGCCTATACACATCTGTATTGATAATACTAGCGTTGTCCAGGGGATACGCAGCAACATCCCAAACTCCTCACAAGCTGCCTTTATTAAGATCCAACAGGCAGCGAGAGTATACGATATACAAACCCATTGGTGCCCTAGGCACTAAGGGATAAAAGGGAACGAGGAAGCAGACATCCTAGCCAAGGAGGGCACAACCCTTACAGCCCTCAGGGGCATTCAAGCAACCTTATCAGGGATCTAACAGCTTGTAAGGCATAAATAACGACGGCAGTACTAGCAGTAGTGGCGTAAGGAGGCGTCAACTTAATATGCTGCACTTAGCCTTACAGCAACGCTATCCTGCCCAGCCGAACTGGCCCTCCCTAGGACTACACTTCATCACCTCCTAGCAGCCCGATCAGGCCACGGGGACTTTAAAAAATACTATCAACGCTTTAACCACCCAGAAGTACTGCTTACCTGCTCTTGCGGGGAGGCTAAGGAGGCAGACCATCTGGTCTACTGCTGAAAAACCCTAGTGAGGAGGCAACAGTGGCCCACCCTCTACCCTTATAGCTGCTGAGAGCCTATAGGACCTATAGGGTCTCTCAAGCGCTACTTTAAGGGGCTAATCACTAACTCTGAGGGCTTCCAGGCCTTCCTCAGCGTGACAGACTTCTTCCAGAAGATCTACCCACAGTACTAAGAGATAGGCTAAAACCTATCTTCTTAAAGACAAATTACTACTAGTAGGAAACCAGATTGTTATAACGGAACTAGGGCACCAGTGGGAACTAGGGATGGATAGAACACATAGTAGCCCTCGGGCAAGACTTGGAGGACGTTAGGACACGGCGCGTACTACAGAGTATAGAGCTAGAGCCTGCGGCCCCCCACGCCAAATACCCTTCGGGAGGTCTGCCGCAAGGGCGGCTGCGCCCTTGCCGCTACGGCGTTAAATATAAAACAAACAAACAA
>JANUHK010000385.1:0-27114 GCA_026319125.1 Colletotrichum noveboracense | reverse complement strand
TAGTGACAGCGAAAGTTGCATCGTCGTAGCATCATAATACATATAAGAAGTGGTTGAAGTTGATGTGTATTAATGTGAGGGCATTAAAAGTGGGTGGGCGGAATGGGGGGGTGGGCGGAAAGTGGGTGTGGGACGTTATCTAAATTCGATTCAAATTTCTACCAGGCAGGTCCTTACAGACTCGCACATAAAAACCAGATCATTTATTCAATTCATTCCATTTCTCTCAACATGGGTCTTTTGGGGAAGTCGTCTAGCAGCAAGCAAACCGTTGCCAAGCCGGCCGCCACCACAACTGGTATTGCAGCGCCCCCACCCATGTGGACGATTCCGACCCCGGTGTAAGAGGCTGGCCCCTAGGCTTGTTCAGCGTAGAGGTGCCGTCGATTGACTATTCTAAGCTGAAGAGGAGAAGGACTTTACAAGAGTGGGCGCCTAGCCACAGAGATACGTGGTCGGGCTAGGCGGTGTGCCACGGTAGAATAGTGGATCCGGCGGAGCCGGATCTCGGTAACTGCTCCGGCAAAGCCGGAGATCCCGGCCGGGCTCTAGCCCGTGACATTACCTCCCCGCTCCCCTCCGGCGGCGCGCCCGCGGCGCTAAGGCTGGGTCCCCATCATTGTTCATCGCAGGGCCGTAACGGCGCTCGTAAGCCTCCATTGCCTCCATCCCTTGAAGCGTCTCAATAGGCTCCCAGGTCCTTTCTGCGTATCCTTCCCACTTCACCAGGACTTCACAGCGTCGCCCGCGCCCTCAACGCTTCCAGGCAGCAGCAGCGATGCTTTCTACATTCCAGGTCTCCTCGCCTTCATCATCTATAACCAGGGGCAGCTGTTCGTCATCTAACGCCTGCCCAGGTAGGAGGTCGTTACCCGCACGCTTCAGGGTATCCACATGGAAGCGTAGGTATATAGCCGTTAGTACGTCAAGCTCTACCACATAGGGTGAGATAACCTTCGTAACAGTATACTTATGGTGCAACCAATCCAGTTTCTTACATAGCCTAGGGGACCTATAGTAGCCTATATGAAGCTAGACTTTGTCGCCTACTTTCAGCCTTTCTATAGGCTGGCGCTTCTTATTAGCCAGCTCCTCATAGCGTTATTACGTTGAAGCAAGGGTCGACTATGCCATATCCATCACATCCTGGAGCCTCGTTACCAGCTTGCGCGCCAGGTCCTCACGAGGACCTTCAGGGTCTTCTGGACCTGCTTCCTTAATCGTGATAGGTTCTGGGTGGTGCCTATGCTCTAGGAAGAAGCTGCTCATCCCAATAGCGCTATTATCGCAGCTACAGAGCGCTAGCTGAGCTGCTAAGAGGTTGGACGCCCAGTCTTTCTGCGAGTATATGACGTAGTTACATAAGTAGGCCTGGATCTCTTGATTCATCCTCTCCAGGCCTCCATCAGTCTGTGGGTGGTATGAAGTACTAAGCCGCTGTTCTATTCCTAACAGCTTACAGAACTGCCGCCAGAAGCAGCTTGTCCAGTTGCTCCCTCTATCGCTCACAATTGACGTAGGGATACCATGGAAGCGGAAGTGGCAGCTCAGGAATCGTTCAGCGCAGGCTTCAGCTTCCATGCTTTCCATAGCTTCAAGGGTTACGCCTTTTCCTAGCCAGTCGATAATTACCCAAAGGTATTGTTACGACCCGTTATGCAAAAATAACAGTTGACCGACCCACCTGAGTGTCGGGCGGCTAGGACAGGACATTTGTACTGCAGGATCACGGGAACAACAGGGACTCACTCGGAAACGGAAGAACTATGGTATAAGTCACGTGACGATAAGATAAGGGAATGATCAGTGGAGCACAGAAAGAAACGCTCAGTGATCAGTTGGCTCTGCCAACTGATTGCGATCACCTTATGCACCTAGGTGATCACTCAGAAGTGGACAAACAGCAATGTTCAGAACTTGTATATAGTATGACCTGAGCCCGGCTTAAGGTTAGACTTCCATAGCTCTTCAGCAATCAACTTTGTAAACATCTTCAGATACTTTCAGCTTACTTTCACTGCGAATTACTTGTTGAGTCTAAGACTGATCACCTTAGCCTCTGAAGACCTGATCTACTACAGCCTACGACCTACGACCTAGACCACGACCTAGTGTACTGTTATAACGTGTTAATCCCTAACTTCTGTTAGCAGACCCTACTGTTGGATAGCTGACCGTAACACTTTGATTGCTCCTGTTCAGTAAGTTGACTATTGACACCTACTAACAGTAAGAAACGACAAGCATGTCTTCTCGCGCCTCAGCCAAGTCACCTACCCCAGGAAGCTCCGCCTCTTCCAAGCAACCGGTCAAAAGCCTGGCCGAAGAACTCGAAGGAGCCCCAATGGCAGTCGACTCGGACGACGAAGTTACCCTCAAGAAGGAAACCTACGAAAAACTCCGGAACCGAGTCAAGAAGGGAGACGAGGACATCGCTAAGATCCAAGGGATATACAACAACACTGCTGCCGAACTGCAAGGACTCAAAGAAATAATACAAGAACTCAGCAATAGACCCTAACCCATCCTGGACCTCGAGAATGAGGTTCTCCGCCTAGGAGGACAGGATAACAACCCCACCATACAGGAACTCAAAAACGAAGTCAACACCCTCCAGGCTGCTGCTAACATCATCACCACCCCTGCAGGAGGACGACAGAAACTCAAGCTCAGCCCTCCGATGACCTACGATGGCACCTCTGGTTACCTCAAAGGATTTCTGATCCAGGTCAAGAACTACCAGAATTTCCACCATGGCGACTTCACCAACCAGACTGAAAAGGTGGTCTATGCAGCCACCTACCTACGAGGGAGAACCCTCAAATGGTTCGAACCCATCCAGGAAGAATTCCTTAAGTGTGAAACACTGGATGAATGTTCAACGGAAACTCGCAACATCTACAGTAGCTTCAGCGGATTCAAGGAAGCCCTGAGATCCCTCTTCCAGGACCCTGACGAAAAACGACAAGCCGAACGAGAATTAGCACACCTACGACAAAATAAGTCTACCAAAGACTACGCCGCGATATTCCAGCAACTCTGCGTACAACTAGACCTCACTAAAGAAACCAAAATCTTCATGTTCTACTAAGGACTCAAAGATGAGGTTAAGGACGAAATTATTAAGGTTGACCAACCTGAAGACTTCCTCTAGTTCGCAGAACTTGCGATTAAGATAGATAATCGTTTGTTTGAACGACGTAAGGAAAGAGGAGAAAGGCGACAAAACCTAAACTCCGGACGCAAGTACTAGTAGCAGCCCCAGCAGAAATTCAACCACCAGTGGAACGACAACAGACCCTGCAACAACTGGAACAACACTTAACAGAGCACCACCTACAGATAACACAGCAGACCTATAGACCTCAGTATGGCTAATAAGGACGACAGGAAGCCTTAGAACCCTAAATGTTATAACTGTAATAAGCAAGGACATATTGCAAAGAACTGCAGCTAACCTAAGAAGCAGAAATAGTAACCTGTCCACAAACGATCTAAGTAAGTCAGTATGATAAGCAAAATCCCTCATAAATCTATGTTATAGACTAGATGCTACGATAATAACTATTTCATGCACTAAAGCGATAAAGAAGCCTTAGGATACTACCCACGCAACCTAGATTATGGACGTATAGGTTACGACATAACTATCCCAGAGACCAAGAAAAAGACACTCGCTATAGCCTACAGAAGCAACAGCAAGATAGCCTGAAAGACTGTAGAACAGCTTGACGAAATGCTACGAATCCAACAACTGGTGCCCGCCAGCTCATCCACGGCACCTCGGTTAACATGCGAATAAGAACTAGAGAAACAAATTAAGGAAGAATCTGACGAAGAACTAGATCACTAACACGACCCTATGGAGAGATAGCGATTGCTCGACCTCACGAGCAACTGGACTTTTGGAGAAGGAGAAAGTTCACTATACGACTTAGATAAACCTGGTGATGTTGCCCGCTAACATGCTTAGGTAGAGATTGCCTATAGGTTCACCCCTATTGTGGACGACATTAGCTCTGAAGAGGAATCCAACAACGAGGAAGAAACCTAATAACTCCTTTAATATCAGATAATTGATATAGAACATAACGAATAATAATAGTACTTTTATGGGATACCTGCTAACGTGAGAGATTAGGATTACACCTTAGAACTCCACGCAGAGATCACCTAGCCTTAAGAAGTGATCACTGAAACCACTGAACCCTCTTCTGGCCTCAGTGCTTCTTCGATAAGTGCAAGGAACACCTTAGAGACAAATATAAACACTAGTTCTACCCCAGAAGACATGACGAGCATCCTATCTGGAACGTCTACACGATTTCCACCATAATTAGATGGATGATAATCACATTCGATAACAATCTAGCAACCTTCTGCTTAAGCCCGTAATACCCTATATGATGTCAGCATAACGACACCATGAGATAGGAAGAATGCTGAAAAGACGAATATCTCATACATGCAACTCAAAAGGCAAAGGCCTTCAGACTCCTGCAAGAAGGATCGAGCCCTCCGAGGCTCCGATTCCAGGAAAACCGCCTCACGAAGGCACGAAGGGAAGGAAAACACATCACCTACCCCGAACAGCCAAAGCAGTCAAAAAACTAGACTCACCTACTGAAAAAGGACTAAGATAGGTAAGAACGACAAAGTCTATCTACCTAGTGCCTATAGACCAGAGGACTTATCTATAACTGAGAGTAACGATTAATAGCAAAGAAGCTACAGCAGTAATCGACAGCGGATCAGAAGCAAACTTTGTATCACTAAGAATGGTGAACCAACTAGGGATATAATAGGGAATGAAGCAACACCCCTACTAACTCAGTAACGTGGAAGGAGAATAAGTTTAGTATGAAGGTGGAACCATTAAATATAAGACTGCACCCCTTAAGATGAGTT
Organism: Colletotrichum noveboracense; assembly: GCA_026319125.1. Taxonomy (NCBI): domain Eukaryota; kingdom Fungi; phylum Ascomycota; class Sordariomycetes; order Glomerellales; family Glomerellaceae; genus Colletotrichum; species Colletotrichum noveboracense. The sequence continues at coordinate 22,206 of JANUHK010000385.1, read as the reverse complement.
ATTGGAATCGAAAAGAATAACTCTAACTTGACATCACAGATATTGGAGCATATGATATTGTACTAGGAATTCCCTGGTTAAAAGAAAATAACCCACAGATAGATTGGAGAACAGGCTAACTCCATTAAGATAATAAAGACCTAGTCACTAAGCAGCTCTGCAGAACCTAAACCTCAAACACATCTAAACAACACACAGCAAAACGCTATATATACTTCCTTAAGATAAAGGAAAGCAGGTCACAACTAATAGAAACTAAGGACCTTAACGATAAGGAGGATCTAATTCTATCTATCCCAGAAGAATATTAAATCTATGATAAGCTCTTTGCTGAAGAATTAGAAACTAGACTACTAGAACATACTAGTTACGATCATGAGATACCCCTTAAGGAAGGGAAGGAGCCCAGATTCAACAAAATCTATAGGCTTAATCTAACGGAAATAGAGGCACTTAATAAGTACCTCGACGAAAACCTCAAGAAAGGTTACATCAGAGAATCAACATCACCAGCAGGAAGTCTAATCCTATTCATACCCAAAAAGAATAGAAAACTATAACTATGCGTTAACTATCGCATGCTTAATAAGATAACAATAAAAAACTAATACCTATTACCACTTATCGATAAATTATAACGACTTTTATATGGAGCGAACTAGTTTACAGCCCTAGACCTCAAGGGAGCTTATAACCTGATCAGAATGAAGGAAGGAGAAGAATGGAAAACCGCCTTTTGAACTCGCAAAGGATATTTTAAGTACCTCATTATGCCCTTCAGTCTTACTAACACACCCACTACATTCTAGAACATAATCAACTAAATTCTGCAAGAATTTATAGATATCTTTATAGTTATCTATCTTAACGATATTCTTATCTTCTCACCTACGCTTAGATAATATAAGGAACATATATACCTCATCTTAAAAGCACTCTAAGACGCTAAACTCCTAGTTGAACTAGAGAAAAGCAAATTCCACGCATAAGAAGTTGAATACCTCAGATTCACTATCACCCCTAGATATATCTATATGTCCAAAGACAAAGTTAAGTTAATCTAATAATAGCCTACACCATAAAATATAAAAGAAGTACAAAGTTTCCTCAGACTAGTCAACTTCTACCGAAAATTCATTAAGTACTACGGTAAGATCAACACGCCACTTATGGACCTCAGTCGCAAGAACCAACTATTTGAATAGAAAGAAACCTAGGAAACCGCTTTCCAGAAAATCAAGAACTATATCACTAGTGAACTAGTCCTGATGATTCCAAATCCCTAAAATCAATTTGAAGTTGAAACAGATGCCTCAGATTTCACCCTTAGAGCATAACTATCATAATAAGACTCAGAAGGAAAACTGCACCCTTATGCCTTCTTCTCACGAAAGCTCCACAGACCCAAACTCAACTACCAGATCCACGACAAAGAACTTATAGCAATTATTAAAGCCTTCAAGGAATGGAGACCAGAACTCTCAGGAACCATTTATGAAGTACTTATGTACACAGATCATAAGAACTTAGCACACTTCACCACGTTGAAGGTGCTTAATAAACAACAAATTAGATAGTCAGAATTCCTATCAGAATTTAACTTCTGAATCATCTATCGAAAAAGATCAGAGAACAGTAGGGCTGATGCCCTTAGCTGACGACTGGATTATGATATCCCTATACCAGAAGAAACCTAGGTGATTCTTAAAACCAGTGGAAATAGAGACCTAGTGCTAGCAACTAAGCTCCTGATGATAGCAGGACGATCTAAACCTAGCTTGACTAGTGAATTAGATGATAAAGCCATTATGGAATTTCATGCACTCCTGGCATATGGTCACTAAGGAATCACGAAGACCTGGAAACGATTACGATAATAATATGGAGAAATAGTCACCAGAGAACGTGTGGCAAAAGCAATTAAGGACTGTGAAGTCTGCCTCAAAAGTAAACCTGCTTAACATCAGCCTTATAGTATACTATAACCTTTACCTATGCTGCAAACCGCCTAACACTCTATATCACTCAACTTTATTATCAAACTACTGAAGTCTTAAGAACCCCTTATAGGAATCCACTATAACAGCATCCTCATTATTATGGATAGACTTATAAAGTATGCCTACTTCATCCTATATAAAGAATCAAGTAATACTGAAGAATTTGCTTATACTTTCCTTAAAAACATTATCGCTAACTACAGTATGCCTAAGGAAATTATATTAGATAGAGATAAGATCTTTACTTCTAAGTTCTAGAAGTTAATCATATCACAACTTAGCATCAAGCAAGCAATGTCCACTGCATTTCACCTGCAAACTAATAGATAAACAGAAAGAATCAACTAGATCCTTGAAACCTACCTTCGCGCCTACGTTAATTACAACTAAGATAATTAGGTAGTACTACTACTAATGGCCTAATTCGCCTACAACAGCGCAATAGGAGAAAGCACTAAGGAATCCCCCTTCTACCTTAACTATGGATTCGAGCTAACCGCCTATGGAGAACTATGAGCAGGCCTAGCTGTATTGAAAGCCATCGCCTCAGTACAACAAATCAAAGATATCTAAGATAACGCATAAAAGGAACTTGAATTCGTACGCTAACGAATGACATATTTCAGCAACTAACGAAGGATTGAGGGACTAACCTTAAAAGAGGGAGATAGCGCCTATCTTATATAGCAAAACATCAAAACAAAACGACCAAACAACAAACTTAACTATAAAAAACTTGGACCCTTCAAAATCTCATAAGTTATTTCACTAGTTAACTACGAACTTAAACTCCTAGAAATAATGAAATATCACTGAATCTTTCATATTTCACTTCTCAAACTAGCTCCACGAGGATCATAAACGAACAACCTCATCATCATAGAAGATAATAAGCCAGAATATGAAGTCAAACGAATTATCAACCACATATAAGAACCACAAGGAATTTAATACCTCATTAAGTGGAAAGGATATGGACATGAAGACAACACATGGGAACCAGCCAAGAACCTCACTAATGCGATAGATAAACTGATAACCTACTAGCAACAGTACTAAGAACGAGAAACCATACTAGCACCTATCATATTAGCTTAGAAGAATGCTAGATATAAACGAATTAGACACCCTTATAAGCATATCAGACCACTAACAGAAGCAGACAGACTGCGACAAGGAAAACCATTCATCCAGCTAGGGACACTAGAAACCAACTAAGACTCCCCTAACAAAAAGTTCGGAGTACTAAGATTCCAGTCACCCAGAACAGCATCTAAGTCTATCGCCCCAAAACCACCTATAGACTATACCTCTGATACGGAAGATGCTACTGGCTCCTCCTCTGTGACCTCCCGACCTTTTCGGAACACCATCCTTTTCTGTTTACGCAAGCGATCCAACCGCGCCATGGACTCGTCTAACTCGGCCTGCGCGGCACGCAAAGCAGTAGCCTTCTTCCTTAACACCTCCTCTTCAGCCACTTCAGCATCCTCCAAACGGGCAGCTTCATCTAACAAACGATCCACTGCAAAAAGGGTTAGCTAAAGACGCGACCACAAGGAAAAACGAGAAACCTATAAGCATAAATAGCATCCGCTGCAGCATCATAAGACCTCCCTAAGCAAGTGCATTCACCACAAACTTCACCCCCAGGAAGCAGTTTACAGCGCTTCCCAGAAGAACAACAGTACGAGCAAGGCATATTAACAACAAAACCAAACTTGGCGATACGTAGCGTATGGTTGCGACGACGAAGAGTAGAGGCAGAATTCAATTTCTGAACGCGACCTAACATAGTGTCAGCATCATGAGTAAATCAGGAAGCACGATTGACGGATCCCCAACCTAAGACCAACAACCTACTTATGTTAGGTCTTGAGGGTAAGACCTTTAGAGAGGGGACCTGATGTTACAACCCGTTATGCAAGGATAACAGTTAACCAACCCACCTAAGTGTCGGGCGGCTAGGACAGGACATTTATACTGCAGGATCATAGGAATAACAGGGACTCACTTAGAAACAGAAGAACTATAGTATAAGTCACATGACGATAAGATAAGGGAATGATCAGTAGAGCACAGAAAGAAACGCTTAGTGATCAGTTAGCTCTGCCAACTAATTGCGATCACCTCATACACCTAGGTGATCACTTAGAAGTAGACAAACAGCACTGTTCAGAACTTATATATAGTATGACCTGAGCCCGGCTTAAGGTCAGACTTCCATAGCTCTTCAGCAATCAACTTTGTAAACATCTTCGGATACTTTCAGCTTACCTTCACTGCGAATTACTTGTTGAGTCTAAGACTGATCACCTTAGCCTCTGAAGACCTGATCTACTACAGCCTACGACCTACGACCCAGACCACGCCCCCAGTGTACTGTTACTACGTGTCAATCCCCAGCTTCTGTTAGCAGACCCTACTGTCGGATAGCTGACCGTAACAGATAACTGCTACTTACATGTAGTTTTATATGCTGATCAAAGTGTTAGAGCTAATTCAGGCCTCTTTCGTTTGTTATCTATCTGTTTTCAGACGTTATAATAACCTAGTTGCGCGGGAGACCTATTTCTATATACTAGGTAGAGAGGTGATATTACCCTGCAACGATAATATACGGCGGAATGCTGTAGCCTAACAAACTGATAGCCTGAATAACTATAACCTATTCATAATTATTAGGCTGTATTATTTTTATATTTAAACGCCTTTTAGCGCTTATTATAACTATTCCAGACATAATCTAGCCTATTATAAACCTAGTCTTATTAAAGTTATAGATATTAGAGTCTATAATGCTATATTTTGCAATTATGTTCGCTATAAGATGAAACCATACGTTTATTACGTCTGGATCTTCGCATTAGGCCCTCTTATAGTTATATTTGCGAAAAAAGCGCGTCTGGAGCTGTAGTTATCGCTTAACGAAGTTTGAAGCCTAGCGCTTCCCAACTAGTGGCGCGTTACAGTCAGCAAGCAGTCGATTAGCCATATCTTCCAAACCACTGATCCAGGGAGGAAACAATTAGGAATCTAGATCCAGAATATACTCAACTAGCTTCTCTTCTTCAAGCGTAGTTAATTTCTACAAGTTAGGCATAACGTTACGTTATGATAGTTTTCCCTTTAATCAGCAACTTAGTGTTCGATAATTAACTGAGTAGATCTTTCCTGCAGCTTGCGCACTGAGTTTAGGGTCTTTTCTAATAGCCTGAAGAGCAAGCTGTATAGCGGGTTCTTTATTAGGACGTGTCATTTTGTGTTGTGGTTGAGGTAAGGTGGAATATGTTGAGGTGTTGTAGGTAAGATTTCGTGAGACACTCGCTTGTCTGAGACACTCGCTTATCAACTACGTTAAATGTTATTATCTTTATTATACAAAGTATAGCACCTCTTAGAGACTACCTCTACTTAAGCTACTTAAGACTATTACTAAACTTAGATTAAACACCCCTACTTAAATAGATTAATTATTTTAAAACTTTTAAAGACCTATAGAAAAGAAAGAGCAAAAGAGCGAGCCTCCCACTTATACTCAGTAGGCTTTCCGCCTCGTCCGGGCTTTCGCTCAGGGACTTTATCCGAAAAGAGGAACATTTGAAAAGCAATCTCGCTCCCCAGACGGGATTCGAACCCGCACCGCTTGACCTTCGTAAATACAAAGCGACCCTGCTACCAATTACACCACTGGGTTAAGTATACCTAACAAAGCTGGTCGACGACCTCTATCCAGGACGCTTCCTCGGGGTTGCGCGGCCGAGTGGGGTGAGGGAGGCACCGAGGCCCGCAAACCGCGCCGGACGGCCCCGGATGAAAGGCACGCCAGTCTATGCCGGGCTCGGAGAAGGCGCCTTGTCCGAGCGCTCCTTCCAACCCTAGGAGAAGCTTTACTGCCGGCCAGATCTTCGTGGAGCGTCTTGGGGCCAAGCACAACGCCTGATGTGGTGGGCTGAGCGGGATGGGCCCGTAGAGAGGAGTTCCAACGTCAACATCTCGGAGCGGCCAAGCCACCGACACCCCCTCCTCCAGTTTAAACCCAGCTCACTTCCGAAGACGAAGGCAAAGGGCAATACAACCCGCAAAGAACTCCAAAGGCACGCAAAAGGCTATCTCGCACGAGGCTTAACCAAGACGCGTACTACGCTGTCGGACGCAAGCGGGCTTCTCTCCCTCCTCCGAATCCACTCGCGATGCAAAGACCACCAGAGTCGACAAACTCAAGCGCACAACAACACGCATTCGGTACAAGCGCCCCGCCAAATTGCGCCCCAGCAGGTGGACCAAAAGGACACCGAGCGAAGAACGGAGCGCGGCTCGGTTGTGGCCAGCTGGCACGTCGAGGGGGAACAGGGGCTTGGCTGGGGCTTCTGCCGGAGACTGGTCGACTGTGGGAGCTGGAACTGAATAGGAGGGTGTTGCGTGAGAGTGTGGATGCGATCTAGGCTTGTTCTAGAAGCTGTAAAATCCATGGTATTAATACAAATTTGTTCAACTACTTGGTCAAAACGCCCAGCACTTTGAAAGCTCAATCGATGCCTATTGTCGCAACTACGGAAAGTGAGGGCTGAACCATCTCAGACAATGCCAATAGCCAATGTAAGCGATGCTTCTATAAGATTCCAAGTCAAAGTTCCACCGCGAAAGTCTTCGCGAAACATTTTTCCATCGTCGACACAGGTCTTCTCGCCATTCTATGGTGGGATAATCGAAGCCCCCAAGGCAACGAAATCCCTCGACAACGCAAACTAAACCTAAACCAAAGACTCAGCAAGCGGCAGCCTTGCTTCAAACGCTGTAACCATCACGAGCTCGTAAACGACAGTACCAGGACCTGCTCACTAGGTCTTGGTCCGCCTACTTGGTGAGAATCGTAAAGTTCAAAATTCGTCGTCGGGGTCTTCAGTCCACCGCTCATACGGTCCTTCGGGTTCCGGTAGCAGGTCTTCCTCTAACAAGCTTCTCCACGACGATAACGGAGACTCTGTCTCCCATGATGCAGGATCGTAGTCTACAGGCCACCGTTCGGCCCACTGCTGAGCAGTCCAGTCTTTGTGTTCTTGGATGATATTCTCAACGTCCCACGCCTTCCCGACGTCAAAATTGCACTGTACAACAGACTTTTGCTGGGCCATGTCTTCCATGGCTCGTGAAAGATGCTTGAACCTGTGGCCTGGATACAAATGATACCACAGCCCAAAGTCTTGCACTGATGGCAATGAAGCAACGCCTCGATCTAGAGATTCTTCCCACGCACGTTGCCATGCAATGTCTCGTTGGACGACTGCCTGGAACATTTGAGTTGCCAGATTCGGTAGTGGCTGGCCATCCAGAATGAGAGAAAAGGAGTTGTCTGGCATACCGGCCGGCGCGAGGGCCAGGGCCTCTTGAACCCACTTCCAGATGCTCTGTGTGATTTGAGCCGACTGTATCCGCCACTCGTCTCGGAGTACGTATTTTGTCATTGAATGGAAGTAACCCTCGTCCTGAAGGGCATTGCTCCAGAGCTGGACTCGGCGCTCAATCTTGAGCAGCGGATTTTGCCTGCAGAATTGAATCAAGCCAAGCGCGTGACGTTCAGGGCAGGCTACCGCAGTGCGATTTTCATCGAGGACGATCTTGCGAAGTTGCATCTGAAGCCGTTCATTGCAGGACTTGATGAAGAGAATCGCCATCGCTGCAGCCGAGAAGCGGTACTTAACCCGATCCCTGCCCGTTAGTGCAGCTTTGAGACCGTGAGTATCCTCTCCCTCGTCCCAGAAACTCGCCATGGCGTCAAGGTCGCCATCCATAGGAATGTCCCAATGTTCCATTGGGCTTTCAATCATACCAAGAACGCTAGACACGCCGTCGCAGTGATGGTCGAGTGCTTCATGGCCATGGCGTGAACCTTGAACGTGCCGAAGAGCTTCCTTGCATAAGGTTGCGAACACCGACGGTGCTTCACATGCCTCGATGTTACCCAGGTGGAATTGTATCGTATCGGCGCCGGGTTCTTTCCGCAATGCGTCTAACAAGATAGCGAACTGCGGGTACTTTTGAAGGAGCGCAAAATGTTGTGTTTCTGGCATGGCGTGACTGGTGGCGTAGAGGATTTCTTTTCGGCGGCTTTCTAAGCGATTCACCACCATGTTGTGAGTTCGCAAAGCGAGCATTCGAAGGCCGTCACAGTAGATGGTGGTGAAGGTGATGGCATTGGCCCGCAGTGCCACTCCATACATTTCCGTTGCGATCAGGCGGCAATATAGGAGAGGTTCAGGTTGATGGGCTGGTCGTTGGCGCCCTTCAATAGACCGGTAATGTTGATCTTCGGCACACTTGCGGCGTTACGCTCAAGCACATTTGCGGCGAATCGACCAGGGTCGCAGACATATCCACCCGGGATCGCGACGTAGTGCTCGTATATCGCATCTCTGATTTCTCGCGGGAGAGCGAGGAAGGGAGACGGGGCTGTCATTTTGGTCGACTGGATAACAGCAGTTGAGAGAGTGGTTTGCGGTCAGAGCCAGCTTGTCGCTGCGGAGAATTGGGTGCGTGCAGCAGTCTTTTGTAGCCCCAGAGACCAGCCACCAAAGAACCACCTCAAGGTTCGCGCAATGGCTGTTTGCCGAAGGACCTTGTCACACCCTTTCGTGGCTGTGCCATCGCCCACACCGGCGTTCCAAGAGCCTGACTCAGACAGTCGTAGCCCACAGTGTCTCGCACTGTGTGAAACAGGATTAAAAAAAAAGTGGCCACTGTAACGGGTGAACCATTCCGGGAGTTCTACGGCGTTCAAAACCATAGACTTTACGGCGTTCCAAACCAGAGACTTTACGGCGCTCCAAACCAAGAGAAATGTACGCGGCAACGTATATGAATCTTTCTTCCCTTCTAACTTTTCTTCTTCGCAGTTTGCCGCCTAGAGGCGCACCTTGTTGACTGCCGTATGACTCTGGCGGGGAAACATGTGGAGGGCTACCTATTGTGTTAAGTAAAAATGAAATGAAAATTGGACAAGTACAACTCACTCACAGCGTAACCTCTATGGCTAACCTATGGGGTATATGAAGGGGACTTTTGAGCCGCCTGGCCAAGCTGGCTTCTATGGTTAGCTTTACGAAGGGAAAAGCGACAGGGCAGAGCGCCAAACTTACCACAAGCGGCCCCCCATCACACCATAGCCCAAATTTAAAGCCCTCCAAGATGAATCTCATATACACCCCCTACCTAATCGACGTAGCCCTTGCCTAATGCCATTATTCAGTCTAACTCATATAACAAACATCAACTTAACTTACTACCAGCGACATCAAACGTCTGAAAAAGACCGGTTTGCCACATGTTCAACGATGGCTTGGTCACGTCCTTGCGGCCAAGAACAACGACGCAGTATCTGCAATATTGTTAATAAATGATGATTCCATGTTTTTCATAGTATTGCTCACCTCTGTGCCTCCTCACGATACACATCAGGCTCTCGGAAGACCCTCAGAACCAAGCTCTCCGTCAAGTCAAGCAGAGATTCAAAAAGATCGCCGAGAACCCGAAGGACGAGAACAACGCGAGGGAGATCAACAGGATATTCGACAAGAAGCTAAAGTATGTTAGTGAATTTGGAGCTTTAGTACATGCTGAGAACACGTACCATAGCGAATGGCTCCAAGAGCTGATCGCCATCATTGCCCTCATCTAAGCTGTAATTGTACGCGTCAGTCGCTGTCCTGCAATGCAAATATAACAGTGAACTTACTCACGATGTGGTGGTCAAGGAGACTAGCCTGGGTTGGGGTGGAGGAAAAAAGGGTCCTCATGTTCCCTTGAGTCTAGAGAGAATTGAGCGTTAGCTGTAGCTATTCGCAACGAACCAAGGATGCCTCGTAGCACAAGAGCCAACTGACCATACAAAAATTCACAAAAGAATTCTTCACAAACTGATTGGTCTCCGATCTGGAGACAGAAGTGATCTCGATAGAGATCCCAAATTTGCAGTACCTCGAAAGAGGTTCCGGCGACCTCGAAACAGGTGCCGGTGACGCGGTGATTTGCAAAAAGCGTACATGAAAGAAAGAAGGGGAAGAAAAGGGATACAAGTGATTGCGCGTTACAAATACGGGTTGGAGATGGATGGGCCAGTCTCCATGTATCGGCTTGTCCACTCAAACTGACCGAGCCCGAAGGTTTTGATGGCCCATTGCGCCATGGTGCGGGGATGCTCGTCGATCAGCTGTTCGAGGGTGCGTTTTCGGGAGGCCCAACGACCAAACCGGCCTTCAATCAACTTTACTGTCCACTTCGTGACGGGCAAGTTGCGTCTAGCGTTGGCCAGCAGGGGACATTCGAAGAAGAGGTGTTCGACGGTGTGTGTGTTGATGCCACAGGGACACATGGGTGAGTCGGCGAGCTACAACGCAGAAGAAATCGGTTAGCCAGGCAATGACCGAGGCTCTGACAACGAGGTTTGGAGGCGCGACACGCGGGAAAACAGAGGGAGAGGATTGAAAGGGCAAAGAAGAATGATATTGCTCTACATACCTTCCTCCTATACAGGTAAGAGTTGAGGCCTATTAGACCGGTCCTGCAATGAAGGATGATAGTGCTCTCAACTCGGGTCAAGTGTTGGTGGCGCTTGAGGTTGGAAGCGCCCCAGTCGCCCCTGGTTGCGAGTGGGTGGCAATGAGTCCCGTACCACGACTGCCGGGTTGAGCGTCGTTTTCGTTTTTCTTTGAACCACCACCCGATGTACCTGCAGATAGTATCCGATTGCGCTTCGAGGTACTCGTTGATAGCGATGCGCCGATCGACTGCATTATCCCACACATCGGGAAGGTTCTTGCTCAGGTATTGAGCCTTGGCTTTTTCCGCGAGCCGGGAGGCTGCTTGATACAGCTTAAAGTACGGTTGCGTTTCGAAGCATGGGCTACTGGTGCCTTTGAAAGGAAATTTGGTTGTCTTTTTGATCAGAAGCTTGCCATCATCGGTCATGGAGTTGCTGGCACGATGACTCATTACCATACGTTGGAGATAGACGGCAATCGGCTCCATGTTGAGTTCTTTCTGGAGGGGAAGGCTTGATGTCTTGGAAAACACGCCGGCGAAGACCCGAAGGCAGCCGGTCTGAATTTTATCGAGCTTGTCGATCAACGTTTGATTCAGGCCGTAAGTTTTTGCCTCTTTGCTGGGGACGACAAACCAGACTGGGCAGGCGTACGCAATGATTGGACGGATGCTGGTCGCGTAAAGTTGGCATAACTTCAGCAATGATGGGCCCGAAACGCTACTGAATCTCTTCCTCATGTATCCCATCTTCCGGTTGACCTTTTGCTGTATCTGTTGACAGTGCGGTCAGAAATGCAATATCACACAGGCATACTGGGCTCAAGTCGGCGTCCTAGGAAAAGTCTTACCTGGTGAACGTGATATTTCCATGACAATTGGTGGTCCAGCCAGACGCCCAGAACACGGAGGTTGCCCTCCTTGTTTGTTTCCGGCTCCTTAGATTCCCGCACAAGAGCTTTGCTTTGATCCAAGTGCTTGATATCAGGTAGCTTTTGGCAGAGGGGAAGATGTCCGCTACCTCCCCTCCGCGGGCGGAAGTGCATGACCTTGTACTTGGCGGGATCAAAGAGTAGCCCGCGTGGGCTTGCCCATGATATCAGCTTGTCGTGCACCTCGGTCAGTTTCTCGCAATTGACCTTTGAACACGGAGACGTGACCATGATGCAAGTATCATCGACGTAAGACACGCTGGTCAGGATGTACTTGGAACCACCTAGCTCTGCCTCGTCGTCAAGCATCCGCAGCATCGGTGCTGTGAAAAGTGCGAAGAGAATCGGGGACAGTGGACTCCCCTGAGGAATGCCAATGTTGACCCAGAACTTGGGTGAGGTGAAGCCTGGTAGCACGACCGAAGTGGAACGGTCAGAGACGAAAGAGTCGACGTGGTGTACAAGCCAGTCAGGCAGGCCCGCGTCAAGGAGAACCTCGATAAGCTCCAGGTGCTTAACGTGATCATGAGCGCCAGACACGTCAAGGGACAAGAGGGTGGTCCGCCAACCCTTTCGTCTGGTCTTTGCGCAGAACCCATTCACGATGCCGCTGACCAGATGCTCAACTGCTTTAGGGGCGCTCTTGCCAGCGAAGCCGTATTGACTAGGCGGGATCAGCTTGTACTTGATAGCAAGTTCTTTGACGTAATCAGCGACGATTCGCTCTAGGACCTTCCCTATGCATGGGAGAAGAGCGATGGGCCTGTAGCTCTTCGGCTCGGTGTAATCGCTTTTACCCTCTTTTGGGAGGACGATGGTAATTGACTCCTTGAAGCAGACCGGGTGGTAGTTGAGCTTGATGCAGGTTCTGAAGAGATGCAACAAGTATGGCATGAGGACGTCGACAGCCATCTTCAGAGCTGGATTTGGAATGCCGTCCGGGCCAGGGGCTTTGCGGGCAGCCAGTTTCTTGACAATCTTCCGAACCCTGTAACGATCGAGCCTGGGAGGAGATTCCGATCTCAGCTTATCCCAACGTTCTCGCTCTTTGCGAAGCATCCTCTTCTTCCTAGGTCTGCTCCCGGCATTTTGTGATACGGGAGGGGAACCGACAGACGGCTGAGAGTCGGAAGCGGAGGGGGGGTCGGAAGGTGAAGCGGAGGGAGAGTCTGCCGGTTGGGATGACACTGCATCAGCGCTTTCCACCTGGTTGCTTGAGATGTCCAAAGCTCGAGTGTCCAAACTTGGGTGGGCAGGAGGCTTTTGCTGCGAAGGCTTGACGTTTCCTCTCAAGCCACCAGGCTTTGAGTGGGACCTTAAAGCCCTTGGTTCCCTGGTAGGAGGAACAAAGCGATTGCCTCCATTCATGCTGACGCGTCTCTGAGGTTTTCTCCTGGCGTTTTTCTTGCCCTCTTGGGCCGTGGATTTTCTACCCTTCTGACCCTTGCCGGGAGAGGGCTCCGAAGATTGAGATACGCCACATGTGGTACTGTCTGCATCGGGCATCGAACAGTCGTCCTGGGTTGACATGTCGATGTTGGAAAGCGGGGATCCAGGAACCGGAGGTTCCTCATGCGTGAGTAGCGAACCCGGGATAGGAACAGAAGAGTATGTATCAAATGCGCAAACGATTCTACTGGTATCGGGAGGATCAAAATCGTTCTCGACGGGAAGACTGGCGGCACCAGAGGGAGAAGGGTGATGAAGAGGTTCGGGAGAGGGCCGAGACGGTTGAGGTGTCGAGCGGGGTGGTGGCGTTGAGGATTGACGACGCCGAGATTTGCGATTTCCCGTGTGCTTCTTGGATGCAGAAGGCCGAGCCTTTGGCTTTGGCTTTGGCTTGTGCTTGCGTGTTGCTGATCTTGCGGCATCCAAGGCTTTCCCACGAGATTCGAGGTATCTAGCCTTGACTGCCGTCTCTTCTGCGGGGGCCGGGGAATTACTGGTTTCTTCAAAGTGTTTTCCGCGTAAAAGATGAGCATTTTCTGCTTGACTCCGACAGTAGGTACCGTCGGTGTTCTTGAGATACTGTAAGTGAGGCGGCATCTGTGCGAGAGCCTTCCTGCGAGCCTGAGCCATTATCCTGTGAAGACCAATCAGGCCTTGGAACAGACTACTCGCGGCTCTGCGGGATGCAACCGCGTTGACAGTTTTCGTCAGCCTGTTGGTTTCTTTGATCGCAGCCACCCACTCCTCGTAACGGTCGTCATATGCCAAATTGTCTCGACTCGTATGGCGCAAAATCCAATTTGCACGCATCTCTGCATCAAAAGCCTCATCAAGTTCGGCAAGCTGAGGGTGCTGAAGTTTGGTCTTGGCCGCGTTGAGTTCCACTGCCGGCACCATATCCTCGACGGTCTCCATCAAAGCTTTACAGAGGTCCTGTGCGAATACTTCTGCAGCGTCGCACTCGACAAGTTCGGGGATGGCGTCGGGTGCACCGAGAACATGCTCCAATCTTGCTTCAACGCTAGCCTGAAATTCCTCCTGTTCGACCTTGTCAAATCGATATCTCTTTCGAGGGCATCGGTCGACGTGAACGTCTAGCCTGGTGTGAATAACTGCATGGTCTGTGTAACTGTTTGCGATTTCGCGCGGCCTGACAACATTACACCATATCTTTTGGTCTTGAATCTTGCTTCCTAGTATAGTCAGGTCGATGTTGGTTGAGATATCGTTCTTTCGTGTTGCTGCTTTGCGCATGTAGGTGGGATTATCCTTGTTGTATTTTGGTAGGATGTCCATGTTGGCTTTGAGACAATTGTCCGAGATGTATCTGCCTTGTTTGTCTGACTTGCTTCCAGGGTCCCAAATGGAGTGAGCATTTGAATCGCAAAAGATGGCAGATCTGCTACCTAAGACGTCGAAACCGAGTCCGGGGGCTGGGGTCTTGAAGAGGTGCTCGAGGTCAATGCTCTCTCCCGGCACGCGGTTGTAGAAGTTTGTGAAATATACTTCTGAGCCGTCGTGCAAGCGGAGAAGCATGTAAGCGACGTATCCCTTGTTGACCCCCTCGTCCCAAGTGACCTCCCACGACTCCAGTGGTATTTTATCGGAAATATAAATGGCGACCCTTCTGGCAACAGGCTTTGGTTCGTCGTCTTTGTCGTCCTGGGAGCTTTGGGATTTGTTCTTGGCCGCCCTGGAGTTATCGGGTCTGTTCTTGGCCGCCGGAGAAGTCTTTTGTTGGTCTTTGTCTTTGTCAGACTTGGGTCGTATCCAGTCGCTTTTGCTTTCGAGGTAGTATTCTGGCAGTTAAATGTTTTCGATGTTGTACGGAGGATCTTGAATCATGAGGATGGTTGGTCGCATATTGCATTCGAATCCCTGGGCATATGTGCCCAGTTCTGTGACCTTGGATTCCATCTTGTTGACATTGTAAGAGAAAACGTCCAGCACATGCCGAGTAGTCCCTGCCTTGGGGTCCTATGGAGGGTATTGGGTTAGACAAACGTGCGGAAATAGAGAAATGGGATGTGTATGTGTATACCTGTTCCATGACGTGGCTCAAGTTGGGTAGTTCATAATGCTCGGGGGGTTCCAAGTCATACTGCGCGGACTCTGCGCCGGCAGGGGCGGCAGAGCCGTGGCGTTCCGGCTGGTCGTCTGACGGTACTTCAGACATGTTCTCGGAGATGGATTGACGTGTGCGTGAGGGTTGACTGCCACGCTGCGATGTGGTGGGCGGCGACAAGCTTTGGCGAGCAGCTCTGGAGTCGTCCCCAGCCGCTGATTTCAGCGGCTGGGGACGATTGGCACGACGCGACTTGGCCAGATTTCAGGGCGTGCGTAAACTGAGAGGGCGAGAGGATGAGGCCGAATCAATCGACAGAATATGATGCTCAGCGGGACGTTGCACACCCAAAGCCCGGAGGTGATGATGCTGGTGATGATGCCGGTGATGCTGGCAATTGGTAGGCAGTGCGGCGTGTGTGCGGTCCGCTGCAAAGACTGCGGTGGGCTGCGGTGGAGAGAGCTGCGAATCTTGCCCCGCCTGTCGATAATACCTCACCGCAAAGAGGTGGAGGAGGTTGAGTGGGCGGCAACAAGGGTCAACTTGGACTTCATTTGCTGTTGGCCAAGCGACAAAGTCTCCAGAGGGTTCGACAAGAAAGAAAGCTGCGGCTGCGGCCTTCCCCTCATGCTTCCGTATCCTCTTTCTTCCTTCCTTCCCATCCTTCCTCCGTTCTTCCTCCTTTTTCTTCCTTCCTCCTCTCTGTGTCTCTCTGTGGCCTTCAACTCTTGCTTCCACTCAACGCACCTGTCTTTTCAACCAACCCTGGTCTTTACCCTTGCTACACCTACCTCCTCCACCACGATGCCTCCAAAAAGGAGTAAGAAGACGAGTGTGGCATCTCCACCGGCGGAGTCCGACAACGACGAATCTGAATATCAAGCGAGCGACGTGTCCATGGCAGACATCAACGATACAACCCTAGACGACCAACCCGAGGCTTCTGCCAACAAACCGGCAAACAACGCTCCAAATCCCACCACCAGGCGAGCAAACAAGAAGAAGCCCAAGCGAAGGCCTGCCAATGAGCAAGAATTTGGCTACGGCCAGCTGCACCAAGAGTTCGCAGCCTTCAGACGTCTCTTCCAAGTGTTCTTGGACCGTACCATGCCGCAGGGCGATGGCAGCACCGCCATGGATGTTGCCATGAAGCCGCTCTCGAGCCGCAGGCCAGAGTGCGTTGTCAAGACATCTTTTGAGCCAGCTGAATCCCGGAAAAGGTTCACCGGCTACTACACCGAGTGGATGAAAGCCTTGAAGCAGCTTGACAACGTCTACCACCAAGTCAGAGAGATCTTTGTGTACGACGATTACGTCAACTTTACCTTCAAAACCCCAGACGCCGCCAAAAGTTTCACGCCTAACAAGGAGGATATGTTCAAGGCGCTTGGTAGTAAGACCCCAGTCAGCTGCTTCCAGCGGGCCGATGAGCACTACTACGTGGAGCTCTTCTTTCGTGGTCGCGATTTCCGCCATACCTACGCCAGTGACGCTAAGAAGATGCTCGCCGAGTTGGGGCTGGATTCCGACAAGTTCTCGGTGATGTTCAGGAAAAACGCCAAAGGTTTATTGCCAAGTTCACAGACATGGCAGAGGCCGATAGGCTGCTTGAAATGTACGAGAACGAAGGTGGAACTCAAGGCGAAGGGCTTCTGATCGATGACTCGTACGCTCACTTACGGTTTGTTCTCTTCCTCTCCCTCTCCGTAATGTGGCACCGCTGATGCGAACGTTCACAGGCCTATCGATATCCGATCGGTGGGGATGAACTGCTTCCACTGTAAAAAGGCCGGCCACATGATGAAGCGCTGCCCAGACAAGGATGAAGACCCCACGTGTGGATGGTGTGGCGATCGGGGCCACGGCCAGGGCGTCTGCACGTCGACGGTCCCCCGGTGTGCTGCCTGCAAGGAGGAGCATTGCACGCAGTCTGTCAATTGCATGGACCGGAATCGCCGACTGCATCTGCTTGCTTGCGCCAAGTTTGGTCCGCCAGCCTGGCCATCGCATGCAAAGTCTCTACGACCTCATGGGAGGCGAGATGAACAGTCTCGCGACGTTGACTCTGGTTCTTCTGGGTCTGCCGGTGCCTCTGGGTCTGGTGCTGCCTCTGAGCCTGCTGCCACCTCTGAGCCTGCTGCTGCCTCTGAGCCTGCTGCCACCTCTCAGCCTGCTGCTACCTCTGGGTCTGCATCTTCCCGAGGCAAAAGGAAGCGTGTCCAACAGCCTGACTCTCGGGACAAAGCAACTCCGTCTTGCGGCAGTGAGCCAACGGCAACTGCGTCCGGTAGCGCCGAAGGCCCACGCACACGGGGGCAGTTGAAGAATACCGCTGGCGCCTCTGAGAAGAAGCAGAAAGAGCCTCCGAAGACACCGGACCCGGACTTTTTAGATCCAAGTCGGTTAGACGGTATGGTCGACAACCGCAAGCGTCACAAGGGACGCGGCCGCAAATGATCCTCTAGAGTCCTTCCTATATAGAAGACATTGAATGCTTAGAAATGAATCTGTTTGTTACTTATAAGTTAGTATTAAGGCCTCTGGCCACCCACTGTGATTCTTACTTGGAACCTGTACTGTAACGATGACCTCCGACTTGCCCCTTCAGCTAACGGCCTATGTTATGCGATTTCCTGCAGAACGCCCTTTAATCCTGTTGCTAACCTTATGAGGACTCAGCTGAGAGCTAGACTAGTGATTATTGAAACGCTTTTGTCTGTCTGCAGCAAGAGACGGGCCGAAATAACGTTTATGAGCGCATGTCCTCATCCCGCAACAGTGGCAACACGCGTTGCTCTTGTCCATCACACCAGCCCAGAGGAGTCATCAAGGTCGGACGTGTCAACCTTGGCTCACTTACGACTTATTCCGCATCTTGATTCTTTCGGCTTGCTTCTTCAACGCAGCATTCACCGCAAGTTTGTCAGCCTCCTCGTTGCCTTGGATTTTAGAGTGACCCCTGACCCAGGTGTATCTGGTCCGCGTGCTTGCGGCTTGGCGCTCGAGCATTCTTTTGCGGATTGCCTGAACCAAATCCTTATTCTTGACGTATGCTCCCTCGCTGTTCTTCCAACCGTCGCTTTCCCACTGCTCCACCCATACCACCGCACAGTTGATGGAATACTTGCTGTCGCTTAGGATCTGCAGTCCTTCCGTGACATCAGTCTTCTCCAACGCACGCAGAATGGCAGTAAGCTCGGCACGTTGATTCGTTTGCAATGCGCCTTCGAGAGGCTCGGAAACGTTCCTAGACTGACATCAGCTTTCCCGACGAAGCCTCAGCGTCCCTCTCGATACTTTTCAGTGGGAATGGCTGCTTGATGAGTTCAACGACGGCAACATACCGAGGATCATCTGGTCCCAAATAAAGGCCTACGCCTGCTACAGCATCCACTGTGCCATTGTGCAGACAACTACCATCTGTGTATGCGTGAAGCAAGGCTGGGTCCAAATCAAGTTTGCCCGATAAAAACCCCAATTTCATCTGGACCTTGATGTCGGCATTGGTCGCTTTGTCACTAAACTTCTTCATAAATTCGACCGCCTTGTCGAGTTTATCGAACTTCTTGAACGAGGGATTCTTGGCCCGTGTGATAGCTCTAGTGAATTCGTCGTAGTCGAGGTAAATGCCTCTGAAATTTCCGCTTGCTACAGCATAGAACCAAGTCGGGTTAGGCTCTGCAACGAACGCCTCCGCGTCTTCTTTGGATGTGAACGACTTGTCTACACAAAGAGATTCTGTTAGTAAAGGGTCTTGGGGGCAGTCTGTTAGGTACGTCGTCGGAAGGGTGTTGTCCCATTGGTCAACTCAAATGCGGACCAGGAATCCCTGCCACCCACCCGCAATTTTGGCTTTGCACTGTGGGCACCGATTCCTCCGCTGTGGATTGTCAATCTTCGCGCAGAGGCACAAATTTCTGGAGGAGTCCGCGCGTCGCTCGCCGTGTCGGTGCCCACCCAAGTCCGGTCTCAACCCCACGCGCACGCGCCCTGTCCCACTGCCAACCGCGCTGCCGCTCCCGCTCCAGGCTTCAGTCCCGACCACAACCCCGATCGACGCCTATCGACCGAGATTAACCACAACGTGCACTGGTGCAGCTCTCGGGACCCTAGTGTGCTCCGATGCGTTCTGATTTCCCCTGCCCCACTGCACCTGAAGAAACCCGCTCCGACCGATCTGGGCCCCCTCCCGCAGTCCGCTCCCGGTCTCGCTCCCGGCCCCGGCTCCCGGTATCGACCCCGACCTGCTCCGACCTGTCCCGGTACGGCTCTCGGGGCTCTGATGTGCTCCAATATGCGCCGGAGCGCGCCGACTCACCTCCGGTCAAAAAGCCCGCTCCAGTCAGTCGGGGCACCTCCCTCAGTCCGGAACCTCTCCCGGCCCCGGCCTCCGTCTCCTAGTCTCGATTCTTACCAATCTAGACATGACCTGATGCAGCTCTGAGGACCCTGATGTGCTTCCGTGCGCCCTGATGCTCCCTACCCCGCCGGAAGCCAAGAAATCCCGTCGGGACAATCCGGAGCCTCTCCCGCAGTCCGGGCACCTGGGGGCCGCACTGGCGCGCCACGAAGCCAGGCCGTCCACCACACAATTGAGTCCCGATTGCACACGAGGCATGGTGTATAGATTTCCGGCAGGGCAAGTCTACCTGGATCAACTCCCGACTCGTCACTGATTCCTGTGCTGCCCGCCGACCACTCCCCGAAGTCAACACCGGGTCCCACAGCACGAGTGCCGCATCAGCAGTCACCGTCCGTCCCAAAACTAGGGCCTCCGGTTTACATGCCACTCCGACCCACCGGGCAAACTCGTAAGGGATCACCCGCTTAGACTCCCACGTCTCTTTTCCGTCCGGGCGTCTCAAGCCACTGTTTGGAGCCACACTGATGCCGGCGTCCAGCACTCCCGACAGCTGGAGACGCGTCTGTCTTTGGCACTCTCCGCGGACCTCGCTGCGATCCAACAGCCTTCCTATTCTTTTCACAGACACAAGCATAGACCGTCTAGCCGTCCACTTCTCTTTAGCTCCATACAGCCACCCTCCAACCTCTGACTGATCCATGCTCTTCAGTAAGTATCCATCCTAGGTCTAGCCTTTGGTCTCCTATCAGCTCTGTATTCGGCCAGATTGGCTAAAGGGCCGTAGATTGACCAGAGGGCCCGAGGGCGAGAGTATCAGGAGCACTTCGGAAGGGTGTCGCCAGAAATGTCCGATGGTTACAGCTCCTGGGCCGTTGGGGGGCGCGGAGGGCTGGGTACCACTGAAGATGTCTACGGGTTCTTTTACGTTTCGCTAACTGGATAACCTCCCACGGCGACGGACGCGCCGAACTACACCCACCCGCCACACCCTCAAACTCCACCTCAAGGCCGTAATGGTTGTTAACAGCAGCTACTCCAAATATGCAATTCTAACGTATAATGTTCAGCAGATTCTGAAATCTCTCGGTACCCCGTAGCTTGCCCTGCCGATCGCCCTGCTAGCCGCGGGACCTTTAACACTTTGGCTACGCCTATGTGATTTACAAAGCATTCTTGAGACTTAAAGGGGCACGCGGCTGCTATGCAGCGCACGTTTTCACGCACGCGACCAGCGGCGCTCAACAAATTCCAGATCCCTCTGCAGGTCGATGCTTTCTTGTTAACGCGGCCTTTGGAACACAGGGATTGGTTCAGGACAGGACCTAAGAAGCAGACAGATAAGAGCCCTGGCCTAAGAGCGATACTGTCAGAGGGCCCAAGGCACCCTCAGAGCGTAGATCAGGCAGAATTCCTGGGCAGGGCTATGAGCGTCCAAGGTCTTGGTTAGCTACGTACCAGGCCCGGAAGATTACAGAGCCCAAAGAGGTCTTGTAAAAGCGATAGGGACAGCAACTAGCATGTCTCTTCACGGGCCTCGTGGTGACTTCATGGGCAACGAAGAATGGTTGTGCTCTAAGACACCCGGACAGGATATCCATGTTTTGCACGACGACTATGAAGGCTTCCAACTTACCTGGTTCGGCGTTGGTCGTGTGATTGTTCCACTGCTCAAAATAACTTTCACCTCTAACCTAACGTCTAACTCAACCCCTCAGTTTGTGAACGAATCTAGGCGAGTCTATATCGTTTGATACTAGTCGTACTGCTGCCCTTTTCTAAATCATTCACAATGCACAAACACTGAAACAGTCATCACAACCCCCTGTTCCATTAAGTGATTGAGCCGTTAGGCGAGGAACCACGATCATGTTGAAATGGTTATAGGCTATGCGGCTAAGAGCTATGCGATGTAGCGGCGCGCACGCGCCTAAGAGCGCGTAAAGCTACTATAACTATATAACTCTATAGTTTTAAAGCTTATAATCTTAAAAAAAAAACCCTCCTTATATTCTTCATAGATTTAAAATAAAAAAGCTTACAAATCTATTAAAAAATAAATACATTATACTTTTAATTTATAAAGATTAATAATAGTATTTAAGTTAACTTATTATTTTAATAATCTAATTTCTAAATATTAAAAATACTAAACAATCTAATAAGTTTATTAAACCTTATTCTAATTATCTTTAATTATTGTCTTTTTAGATTTTTAAACTAAGAAATAATTCTTTATATCTCTATATATATATAAAAGTACCATATTTATTAATAGAGTTTATAGTATATACTTCTATAATCTTAAACCTCTCTTACTTCTTTTATATAAATAGTATTTTATTTAAGTCTTAGTTTATAATATATTTATTCTTTTTATCTTCTAAGTTTTAAAAATCTATAAATATAAATATTAAATAATATATAAACTTCTATTTAAGTTTAAAAGTTAATATATTAATTAATATATATATAACGTACATGCATAGCGAGTCGCGCATCATAGCGAGTCGCGCACTTTTCACCACCTCTCTACTATTTTTATATATCAATCAAGCTACATCGTACAAAATCAATCAAAACTACTCATCATCCTCTTCTTCAGAGGTCTCCCCAACTACCTGATATATTCGTACGTTATGTCCAGTCTTTCCACAATTGCCACATCGCCGCCCGCGCGATTCACCCCCCTCTATACAAGCACCCTCCTGACGCATATTTTCACCTCTAGCATCAACAACCCCCTTCTCTACCCAGATCACCTCAGCTTCAGCTGCATTAAGTGACCCTTTAAGATGCAGTTAGGACTTTTTAGCCCTCTAGTGCTTGCTTAGTATCTTATTTACTATATAAAGCCTATAGCAC
>JANUHK010000384.1:0-27310 GCA_026319125.1 Colletotrichum noveboracense | reverse complement strand
GCGAAGTTCTGGTTAAGTGGGAAGGATATGCAGAGAGGACCTAGGAGCCTGTCGAGACGCTCCAGGGGACAGAAGCAATGGAGGCTTACGAACGCCGTTATGGCTCTGCGATGGAGCATGATGGAGACCCAGCCTTAGCGCCGCGGGCGCGCCGCCGGAGGGGAGCGGGGGGGTGATGTCACGGGCTAGAGCCCGGATTGATATCTCCGGCTTCGCCGGAGCAGTTACTGAGATCCGGCTCCGTTGGACCCACTATTCTGCCGCAGTACGCCGCCTAACCCGGCCTGCTTCACTGCTGTTAGGTGCCTACCCTTGTAAAGTCCTTTCTTCCTTCTTCAGCTTAGAATAGTTAATCGACGGCACCTCTACGTTGAACAAGCCTAGGGGCCAGCCCCTTACAGTTATCAGGCTTATGTGCTACCACGACACTTGCAAAATTCCTGCGACGCGTGCCTGTAGATACTGAGTAGTGGAGGTGGCCTTGACATCCTATTAAAAATAGCTTTCTCTGTCGGCCCGTTGGCCAGTTTTCAGTGGTAAAAAGCATGGTTGTAACCGTGTGAAACTCGGCTGAGAAAGTAAGCATCGTCAATGTCTAGAGCACATGCAATCACCAATCAATGCTTTGGGTTCTAATAATATTTGAACTGGACATCAAATTGTAAAGACCGACACTGATTGCATCTGCATTTCTGAACCTCGGCTAGCCGTATCACGACGAAGGTTTTGTAGACCCCGAAACACCATGTTCACTCTCGCACGGAATTGATCAGTATCACAACAAGGCTTACATTCTGGATTGAGGGTGTAATCCGTTAGGCAGTCTGTATGTCGCCCTGATCCACTTGCCGACACGTTGGGTTTTATCTCAGTCAGATGTTTCCCAGCCGCCTGTACCCGACCAACTACGGCCTTCGCAGTAGAAGATAATCGCTCCACGCTTGATATATTACGCTACCAACATTCGATGTTTATATCTTCGTGTCGCTTTCCGATCGAGCGATTGGGGATCATACATGCGCCAGCCCTGAGGGATCAGCCACGGGCTGTCCCTGCACACGATGAACCACACTGATTCAATCAAACACTCATCCCCAAGCCCAATGTCTTTCATCCCCCCCCCCAGTTGCCGTGTTTCTATTTGATTTTTGTTACTTCTGGAATGTTTTATTAAATCTTTGTGTTTAATTCGCCCGTGAACGTCCGACCGAGACTTCCACGAGGGTTATCATCATTTTTTCGCCCTCCTCAATCTAGTTTTGCCGCGATGATAGTCGCTCGTCTTGTTCCAATGGGAGAGTATCGACTTGCTACAGCTTTCAGCAGCGGACCGCTGTTATATAAGTCCGAGACTTCACCAGAGCCGACCGAAAGATATGTTCCCAGACGATTTTGACTTTCGGTGTTAGCGTTGCGGTGTTTGTCACCGACCAATTGGCGATGTAACGACTGTCGGGATTATGGACCAAACGTAATCCTGCTTGACATATGCCGCGGAAAGTCTAACTTTCATCGCGCGAGTCGTGAGAGATGCACTCACCTTGTGTTAGTGGGGTACGTACGAGGTGGTAATTAAACTTAATTCGGTCAATTTACGCGTCAATCATGATCTACCCCATTCGAGTCCCAAAAGGAGGACATAACTGTTGTGAGTTCCACTACTTTCTTCGATTTCAAGTCCCTTACTTATTGGTCGGTAGTAATCAATGAGCGTCGCTGGTGTCTTCTCTGTTTGTTCCGTTTGTTTCTTGACTTACGCTTAGGCATACGAGACGCCTCACGTCCAAACAAGTTTCAACCCAACCTCTTGCAATTGAATTTTCTGGATATTCAAGAAATCATGAGGCTCTTTACGGGGCTGATCGCGCTTCTGCCGGTTGTGGCCGCAGCAGAAGATTTGAGCCGACCCACGGTTGATCTTTCCTACGCCCGATACCAGGGCACGCACAACTCGACCTTGAATCTCAACATCTTCCGAGGGTAAGTGCTACAGAAATCACATGGCAATATTTGATATTTAGACAGAATCTGACGTAATGTAGCATTCGATACGCGGCTGCCCCAACAGGTGCCCTTCGATGGCAACTACCTCAGGCACCAGAAAGCAGCAACAAGTCCGGCAACAATAGTGAGATCACGCCTGCTACATCCGATCCACCCCGTTGCCCATGGGCACGCCGTTCTTTGCAGTATCCCAAGACCGCATCCGAGGAGGCCTCTTTGAAATCGTTCAATTTCACAGGTGACGAGGACTGTCTCTTTCTGAACGTCTTTGCCCCTGCAGATGCCAAGAACCTGCCTGTTATCGTTTGGATCCACGGCGGCGGTTACAGCCTTGACTCGGCGGCTTCGTTTGATTTCTCTACTCAGATTGCGACCAACAATAACACCTACATCGCTGTCGTGATCCAATACCGACTGGGAGCATTTGGCTTTCTATCATCGGATGAAGTTGCGGCCAACGGCACTCCTAATGCCGGCTTGCATGACATGGTGTATGCGCTTCGTTGGGTCAAGAAAAACATCTGCAAGTTCGGCGGGGACTCAAGAAAAGTGACGGTAGCTGGACAATCCGCCGGAGCTGGAGCGATCCTAAATCTGGCTACGACGCATGAGGCAGATGGTCTGTTCAGAGGTGTGATTGCAAGCAGTCCATACATGGCAACTCAGCCGTAAGTAAACTTCTACTTTTCAACTTTCGAGGCATGGGGCAACCTATCTGAAGCAAGCATTGCAGTCAATTCGATGGCGCTCGGCCCACAAAGCAATACCAAAGTCTGGCTGAGCGTGTTGGGTGCACAACCGCGAAAGACTCCACTTCTATCTTTTCCTGCCTGCAAAACGTCGACTCAGTCACTCTTCAAAATGCGAGTGACTGGGTGAGTACACAGGGTCGCTACGGGCAGTGGGCATGGAGCCCAGTGATTGATGGGAAACTCGTCAAGGACATTCCTCCGAATCAACTTGCGAAGGCCAAGGCCCATGGCGTAAATCTGCTCACCAGCAATGTTGCGGACGAGGGTCCGTATTTCACCCCGCAGAACATTACATCCCAGGCAGGCTTTGTATCGTTCTTGCAGACGACCTATCCCAAGCTGGCGACAAGCAACATTACAGATATTCTTGCGACATACACTGAGAAACACGAAGAATTCCTTACGGTAAATTCGAAGGACGCAAACAACACTGACCCGGGTTTTCAAACCAATGGCCTTGACTCGCCTTTCGCCACAACCGTATCCAACTATGCCACGGGTTGGCAGCAAGTAGCCAACAACTTTTACGCGGAAGCCACGTTCATGTGCCCATCGCACTGGCTCGCAGACGCATACGCATCAAAGCCTGGAGGTCAGGCATGGCGATACCAGTTTAGCGTACCGCCTGCATATCATGGTATAGACGTGGGCTCTGGAAGTACCACTGATGTGCTTCTCGCGGATGTGAACACATCTAACACATCCATCACGGCGCCCCTTCGACGGGGTTTGCAGGTCGCATGGGGCGACTTCATTGTTCACGGAGCCCCAACACTGCGCGGTGCTGACTTAAATATCACTGCTTGGCCTCAATGGAAGAAGGATGGACGTGGTGTTGCCCAGATGTTGAACACGAACACCACAGGGGGTGTGCCGATTGAAAATCAGTCCTCCTTTGACGGCATGGTCACTTTACAAATCACCAGTTATGCACCTGGCAGCGACAACGACCCACCAATGAAGACCATGTTAGATATTGTGGATGGGGACAAGTGGGAGGATGGTCGGGGAGAACGATGCCGCTTGCTGGCTGCCTTGGCTGATTGGATAGCTGAATAGGGGAGGAGGAAAGCGGGATTACCACAAGTCATCGTGTGACAAATATTCTGTATATCACATGAGCGACTCCTGAGTACATGGCATAGAAACTGATACATATTATATGATGGATAGTTATATGAGTACTGATTGCTTCAAGGACCCTGGAGGCGTAGGCGGTAGAGCCATGGGATGTCTTCATACCAGAGTTCGACAGCTTCAAGAGCAATTATCAAGCCTTAACTTTCAGCTGACTCTTTCTAGGAACCAATCCTGTGATATTTGATGATACCGGCCAGTGTGAGGAGACTGATTTCGCTCATCCAATTCACGTACCCCTCTACACATTTGCGCAAAGGTAACGCCGCCATAATGCAACTTCTGATACTTTGAGATATGTAGGTAACCTAAGCCATGGCTTGAAAGAGATCTAGGGGTACCTCAGCAAGAACAGCGTCCAGTAGGCCATCGCGGCCGTCAGACCAGGCAACGTAAGCATACGCATCGGTGAGCGAGACAAAAGAAGCTCGATCGCCGGGCTGTCCATTTTGACCAACAGGTTGTGGCTGCGCCGCAACCCTGATTGGTGCGACAAAGTTGCGTCCGCCGTCAAAGGATACCGTCGAGTAAACGTCGAGGACACCCGACGAGTTAGTGCGCCACATCACGCCAAGCAGGCCATTTGGGCCGAAGTCGAAGGCAGGACGCTGCGCGTCAGGAGTTTGAATGACAGCCGGACCAGTGAAGTTCTGACCCGCGTTATCCGTGATATAAATCTCTAGCGTAAATTCGCGGGGGACCATGAGCGCGAAACGACCCGTTGCGGTAGGGTCGGCCGGATACCCATGGCGTCGGATCACTGGGGAGACCAATGCCAGAGACAGCCAGCATCGGGCCCGTGCCGTTTGCCACAAGGATTCCTCGGCTATCCGTCAAGGGAAACGTCGTCCATGTCACGCCCTCATCACGGCTCACGTACAACTCTGGGTGGCCATTTGAGCCCTCCGCAGCCGAAGCCAGAATGCCATCGCGTACTGCAATCGATCTGCCGGGAAATCCACAGATAGGAGGCAGGTCAGGAATTTGATAGTCTAGGCAAACGTCGACGGGACCGGGGATTTGGTTGAAGGCGGCCCAAGTCTCGCCACCGTCGGAGCTGACAGACACAGCTGCTGGATACTCCCAAGACGAGGCACCGTTTGCGTACACCTTTCCTGTAGCCACATCAATCCGCAGCTTTGTCGCACCTTGCATATGAAGCGGCGTCACAGATGGGACGCTCCACGTCTTGCCTCCATCGACAGACTTTGACAGTTGGGGATGGGCCGCCATGTTGTCTCCTAAGCCGGAGAAAACTTGGTTGTTCAGCAGGTAGAACGTTCCATTGGCGTCGACAAAGACCTGTGGTTCGCCGCACTTTGGAGCGGTCCCAAAGGGTAATTCGCTGTGACGTTATTCCAGGTAATTCCGCGGTCAAGCGTGTAGGTCAGGAAGCAGCCCCCCACGGGCTCAAGTTCGGGCAGAGGATGGAAGCGTGTCGAGACGAAGACAATATTGTCCGGATTTGTGGGGTTGATGGCGACGACCGGTTGGCCCTCACGGGAGGCATTGCTGCTAGTCATGCTCATCTCGCGGATCGAAGACGCTCGAGATTCGAGAAGTTGTAGGGTACTGCTGCCAAACGCTTTGTTGGCACCAAGGTTGTCAAAAGCAAAGGTCTGTAAAGGCACAGATAAACCAATCAAAGCACAGGCGAACAGCTGGAAGGCTCCAGCGAAACGGTCGATTCGCGATCTTCGCAGCGTGCTAGTGCTAGGCCGATGACTGCATTTGAGAATGGTTGTGTGAGCCATAACGATGCGTAAAAAGGGTGGAAACGATGCCGATCAAAGTTCTGGTTTTTGATTTGATACTAAAGGTTGCGAGCGAGTGTTGCAAGGGAGTCTTCAGAGTATGGTTTACGAAAGACTAAGTTGCCTAGCAGGAGAGGGTATTTGTACTAGATGACTAAATCTTAGTTTGATGGATGTGAATCTGCGTAGTGCTTGATATGGGTATGTGCCTGCTACTGGACATTTTCACCCTCGCACTTCGCATTTCGCATCTCGCACTCCGCACTTCGCATCCCGGACCCCTGCATAGCCAAGAGCGACCTTGCCGCGTTGGCCTCCCATACGATGTAGCATACATAGGCCTGCAGAAGCGATGCAACGCTAGTCAAGTAGTTATTAAGAAATTACGAGGATGATTCTCTAGACTAACTCGAAGGTAGGGTAGTTCCTTAAGATGTCGTTGGCGTTTATCTCCCGGACCAGGCCCAGACTTCCTGGTCGAACCTCGGCAAGGGGCCGGCCAGCTGATAAGTGTACTCGCTCTAGAAGACCGGACTTGGCAACTAAGTAATGATCGCAAAGGACCCAGAGATACGATACATACCGGCTGCCTACACACATTCTTTGTCGGCTACGTCAGAGCAAGATGCTTCGCGACCAACCGTTGCGAATCGAATGGAAAGGCTCTAATGTTGTGCGACTTTGACAGATACAGAGCCAGCTCGGTGTACATGAAGACGGGCTGTGCGCGCTGTCTTTGGTGTACTTAGCCTTTCAAACCTCCTTTTCAGTCGCCTACAACCGCCGTCAATCGGAGTGCATGCTGACGTTCTTTGCAACACCACATATTCCCAGAATCTTCTAGGATGGTCTGCGTGGATCAAGACTCCATGAGCGGAAAATGAATTTGGGATATTTAATCCATTTTTGTACAGTTGAAGAAAATTTTCTCTGAGAGACGTACAACACAGCATTCTGTGAATATCGACCACAACAGACCTCTCAACCATGGCTTGCCGAAGATCAGCCCGTTTGTTTCATCGAGAAGGCTTGCACCTAAATAATACCCCAGGGAAAACGTCGCCAAAGTGTCTCCCACTCGAGGTCGTCCTTCTCATTGCCCAGACCATGGTAGATGATGCGAAAATTTCTGCTCAGCCATTGACGTGGAATGCGACTTATGATTCCCGGAACGACACAAGCCCGAAGCTCAACCTCAACCTCCGTCAAAGGCGTCTCGCATCGCTACGCTTCAAGATGATTCGAGACGTATGCCAAATCAATCAACTTTTCAGAAAGACTGTGCTGAAAGTCTTTCTACCAGACTTCGAGGTCTTTCACCGTGGCAAACCACTCGCTCTCGCCGTAGTGCTCCCAGGTGTTGATACCTTTGACTCTTGTCACGTGGTTATCAACCATCGAACAGGACCAGGAGTTGCCCCTTTCGTTGCGCAATTAGCCTATCTACAGCCTGCATTCCGTAACATCCACCTGAGAATGCGACCTCAGGCCTTCGTCTATGCTCTTGCTGGTGGACGCGACACCAGATACCGCGATCCAATGGCGGCAATTCTCGCGCTCAAAGAGATTATCCTTGACGAGGACTGCAGAGGTCCGAAATTGCAGCGCCGCAACCGCACCAGTAACGCATTGAATCACCACGTCCCAAGCAGCGCGAAGAGGCTTCAGGCCATGGAGAAATCTCTGGGAAGTCAGTTTCATGCACTTTGGCAGCCGTACTCGCATAGGGTACGCATGTTCGTCAAGTTTTGCGATACATCGGAAAAGCATTTCGAGCTGTTTTCTACCGTGCGAGGCTTACGAATTCGAATAGTGTAGAGAGGTCGGATGGAATACCAAACACCTGGCTTTGCGTGGCGACAGGACCATCAACCGGCTAGGGGTCAACTGTGATTCATGTCCTTGGTACTTTCTGGCTGGGGAATGGGGGCTATTCTAACAGGATAAGTTCATTTCGAAGGTGTTG
The DNA here is from genome assembly GCA_026319125.1 of Colletotrichum noveboracense. Taxonomy (NCBI): domain Eukaryota; kingdom Fungi; phylum Ascomycota; class Sordariomycetes; order Glomerellales; family Glomerellaceae; genus Colletotrichum; species Colletotrichum noveboracense. The sequence continues at coordinate 19,697 of JANUHK010000384.1, read as the reverse complement.
ACGCAGCTTGCGTAGAGCTAGGATGATTGACAGTCATCTTCGTTGACTTCCTAGCATTGGTTACACCACACACAAAATCCAACGTTTCTTTTCTTCAAGTACGCAAAGTGTGCTTTAACTGCTGGGAAGCCTCACAATAGCCGACCTGCCACTTCCCTGCACAATACTGTATCAAGCGTTCCATCTGAATTCTCGAACTGCCTCGAAAGCATCACTCGCTGGATATCTGGTTCGTACCGTTCTCGTTGATCATTCAGTGAAGAGTAATTCGTGCTCTTGACATCTCGGAACCGATGGTGGTAGCAGTATGGGTCAGTATCCACCGAAGGACCGCATAGTAGTGTTGCTTTTCATTTAACCCGTTGAGGACGACCGCCTTTCGGGTACTTTACGAGGAAGGCTAGCTCCGCACTGAGTGGTTCATGGCGGCAAACATCAAGGCACCGTCAACGGGTACATGCAGATACGACGGAAATCGAACCACAAGCGAACGAATGAAAAGGGCGAGGGATCAATACTGCGACCATTCCATCGCAAATCTACTCAAAGTGGTTCCTTCGAAATTCTTGATTCCATGGAAATGGTTAGCTACCTGGTGGAACGGTTTCAATATCGACCTATGAAACAACATCTTCTGTCCTTTAGTCTTTCAACAGCTACTCAACCTAATCCATGACTTGAATGCCATTCACAGCGAACTTCGTCACTAAGTTTTCATTCATTGTAATTGGATCCTTGGGTGTCTGATTGTCGTGGCTTAGGCCCGTGTCAAACACTCTGTCTCATCTCAGACAATGAACACCAAGACATGTGGGCATACTCCGGCAAATGTCCAACTCACCGCTCTTCTGGTGATGCGACATGATGGAGGATCAGCAATATTCATGTTGACCCCCAGGAAGCTCATAAACGCCTGTCTTTCTTCATTCGGTCGCCCAATCCTCATACCATCTTGGCGGCTTCACCCTCCCAAACAATTCCCGTTGCAATGCCATAACGACCCTCGTCCCAGCAGAATCGACTCACTCAATCGCGCCTGCGAACCCGCCAAACACTCTCCTCCCCGTCGTCACGCACAAACAGACCGAGTGGACGGGTCAGGGTAATTGAGCTCTCCACGGATAGTGAAGACGGATCAATCCGACCGGGCCCCAGGCCTAGCCAGACTACCACGGCCAATGCTCTCGTAACGACCACTTCCCGGGGCGGACCAATCCGCTTTGCGTCGCCTAAGATCCAGGAGCGATCAGCACTCAGATCACCCGCGGCCACGATCTCTGAACTTACGCCTCATACACGCATGGCACTCGGACGCTCGGCCGGATCTTCCCTTGACCAGCGGGGCGCTATTGAGCTCGCAAATATGCTGCCCATTACTCGAGCTGGGCCCCTTGCCCATACGGTTCTGTCGTTCGTGGCGTGTTATCAGCTATCCTTGTGGTTCATTGCTCTGGCCGCCTATATGTGTAGACACAGAGCGCAGGAAGGTGGAGGAGAATTGTTTTCGTTCGTGGCTGGAATCATGGATGACGTGATTGAGAACCCCACCGTGTTTGCGATGGGAATGCTCTGGGCCAAGGTGTTGCTGTGACACGATAGAGGAACCAGGGGAACAAGAGAAAGTTGCATGAAACAAATGATCGTGACCTCGACATCATGGGCAGAAGCCCTTTGCCAATCTTTTCGTCTTCCCGACCATCGCTCCGGATAAGCGACCGCGGCCACCGACATGGGCCATGCCCGGCTTGCCGTCAAACAAGAGATTTGCGGGAAATTGACGGCACCAAGACCTACCGGGCCGAGCGATCAAATTGGAAGTTCCACATCCGGGGGCGCTCATGACAGTGGCTCAACCCCGCTTATCTGCCCGGCCGGGTCCCGCTGAAGCTTCCGAAAGGTGCGAGCGTTAGAATTGCGACGCATCACGTCCATGTGGCCATTTGAACAACACAGCATGATGCGACGAACTGATCGGTCCACGCCTCCAGGCGGCAAACTGCGAAGAAAAAGTTAGAAGGGAAGAAAGACTGATCGGTCCACTAAAGTCTACTAACATGGAATCAATGATCTCGCGAACAACCTGACCCATCATTTTGACATTAAGGGTACGGATGATCGGCATACTCACCTACCCCACGTTCGGAGCCCAATCCTTGCGACTGTATGATCGACAGGAAGCTTCAACACCCGAAAATGACGGAACGCGGAAAGCTTGGTCGTATTAGCCACCGCATCCATGAGTGTCCACTTCTCACTGGTTTTTTCCGTGGTATTTGGTGCAAATATAATAAAACGATTTCAAACATGGTCTGCATGTTCTGGAAGTTTATGAGAAGGATTCGCATCCTCGAAGATCAAGCTTCACTAGACAAATTCTCGCCTCCAACTCTACGCATTGAGTTTCCGACTGCATCTTCTTCCCCTCACATGCCACGGTGCAAGTGAAAGTTAGCAAAACTTTCGGGTAGATTGTTTCTCTGTCGTCTATCGCAATTACCCGAAGCCTGTCTACTTCCCTCTACCTTTTGCTCGACGTTCTGGAAGCGCCACGATGCCGTCTTGGCTTGATTCTCATCAATATTCAAAGATTGCACAAGAAAAGACACAGGGCCAACACCATGAACGACATTGGGTCAAACGAAATTGGGATCGTGGAAAGGTGCACATCATTTACACACTGCTCCTTATCTTCGTCGCCGTAGTCAGCAACAACGCCTCCCGGCTCAACAGCGACAGTGCGTTATACGGCGAAGAGCCCCTACGAGGAGAGATGCGTTGTGGGTCAATGAGATAATGCTGAAAGCAACAGCAGGATGTTGACATGTTGAAACTGATAATATGGCAGTGAAAACCGCCCCTCGAACCTTCCTCCTTGATCTAAATTATGCGATGCCTCCATCGCCAAAGGTCGACAAGGCTTGGTCATCCCTCCTCCCCGAACGAGGCGGCTTCTTTACACACCCGAAGATTGCACCGAAAGAGAGCTGTCTGGCTGTATTTCATCAAATCCACTGTCTTGACATGCTTCGTCGGGCGCTCTACGAAACGCGTCCAGATATCATGAACCAAGGCAAGAACAAGTCGAGCACGGCATCATCAGACCACGGAAGACGGGACAAGACCACAGAAATCAATGAGGCACACGACATGTATCACCTGGGGCACTGTTTTGATCTTTTGCGCCAGGCCATCATGTGCAAGCCGGTAGGTTTCCGTTACAGACGACAGTCCTTATCCAAATGGGAGAATTCTAGCTGACGCCTTTGATAGGATTTGACGATTGAAATTGCGAACACAACGCTCAATGGTGTCACCGGCTTTGGCACCGAGCATCAATGCATAAATTGGGAAGATTTAATGAATTGGATGAAGGTGTTTGAGTGAACAGCAGTCTCAGGCAGGGACAAATAGGTAGTCACATGTGAATGATAATCTAAGTCTTGCGGCGAATATTGTTGCCACCCAAGGTACGGTAAAGGAGTGTTGATAGCCCCAAGTTGAAAGGTTCTAGTGTGGACCGCATGGAATGCAACGGCAGCATGTCCCAACAGCCTTTCGCAGAGCACATTTCGAAAGAATACGCCCGACGATTTTCCATAGAAGAGTGCGAGACTTGGGCCTGTACCTCAGTATAGAGTTCAGAATGAAACCTAGCAGGTCGGCAACATCGTCTAAAAGGCTCCGCCAGTGACGGAGGAGATGAGGCTGTTAGATGTGATCGGCCGTAAATTTGTCGAATAGTGAGATGAACGGAGTGCGGCTGACACGGGTACACGGCAATGAAACAGTGCTTTGTTGATTAGCCAAACATCTGGAAGCGTGGTGCTACTGGAGTTGAAATAATAAACCCTAAACTCTTTACTGGTCATATTGCCTGAGCTTGGCTGCGGCTACTTTCTCCATCAAGATTCACAATCCTTTGAAGCAATCCACTAGCAAGTCAGCCAAGGCTTGATGCATATTACTCTTCTCTTCACATCTTGTTGGTTCTCTTTTCCCGAGCCAATCTTTTTTGGTCTGTGTTGGACCCCCCCCTCTCTCTCTCTTTCTCCCTTCTTAACTCAAACTCACACATTGTCAGAGTTCAGAAGACCTTGTAATGCGTAATGCCAACGAGTGAAGCCTCGACTCTGGTATTCCTTTGCAATTTAGTTCGTGTCCTTCTCCGCCCCCGTAGTATCGAACCCGGGGCTCCACCAACTCCAATGCCCTCACTGAAGCTTGAAAGTTTTCTCACTCCATCCGTACGTCCGATTCAACCGCCATGCAAGGATGAGCAGTCTATATCCCTCAATTTGCGATTGATGCGGGCGATGGATGGTCAAAGGCCTTTTGACTTTGAACTGCATGGGGGGCCGGAAGGTGTAGACGGACCCGTGCCGGGGGTAGACAGAGAAGCCAAGCTCTGCCACGGCGGTCTCGAATGATGTCCAAGTTGTCGATATCCGTGCTTGGGATTTTGAGAACAAGTTGGCAAAGAAGTCAGCAGTTGACGCGCTGACCTGAATGGTCTCCGATGATGCGCTAAGCTGTGGTTGCTCTGCGGTCACGGAATGTCGGGGGCTTAGCTCGTAAGTCGATGCTTGGGACGGTCGCGTCTTCAGCTTTTCTTTCCGATGACTAATCATGGCCTCTTTGGGTTCAACGACGGCCGAATCAATGCAAGCTGCGGGTAGTGTGTTCTTTGCCTTGTCGATCTTCATCTGCTCATATCGACTCTCGAGGCCAGCGAAGCACTCAGTGATGAGATCCTGGTAGAGAAAACCGATCTTTGTACCGGCGTTAGCCACCACGAACTCCTCAAGGGCTGCGAGAGCTCCCTCGGCCATCCCGGGTTCCAAGAGATTGTCGATGAGCACGGCGTAGTCACGCAGGTCGATTTCGGTTTTCAAAGACGTCAGCTCTGCCTCCAACTCTCGCGATCTTTTGACGAACGCTCGTCCCTTTTTGCTTGAACAGGATGGAACAGTAACAGCAGATGACAGATCCTGAACGAAACCAACGATGACGGCCAGGTCGAAGAGCGCGTCAGCTTGGCGTTCGTCCAGTCTTTCACGCTCCGTTGGATGGGCCGTGTACAGATCGCCCAGCTTTTTCAACCAGTCCGTAGCATTGGAGGGTGCGGTGCTAGGCTAACAGAGGCGAAGAAAGTAGCTGAACAAGGGGTCGCTTCTCGTCAGGTCTTCGGGCTTGCCCTTCATGGCGAGACGCGCGTTGCCCGCGTTGTCGTAGGCATTGGAGCATGGCTAACCACGGATCCCAGCCGCCGCACGACACCATTTTTGTCGCTGCCGACCTCAAATGCGTGCTTCGCAAGCAGTCCCTAAGACCCTGGACCACTTCACCTAAGAGCATCACGCTTGTGGTGACGCAGCATGCTTCCGGTCACGTCGACACTGTAAGCACGCTGGAAGACGCCGGGTATCATGCCATCGATTGGAACGTCTGCCGGCAGATGCCCTCGCTCTTAGAGGTCCAAACCGGGACTTGTGTGGTACTCTCTCCTTCAACTATACTCGACCCTGATTTCCTTGACTTTGTTCGGAGCTGGCTTGTCAACGCAATCATCGTCGAGAACTCAGAGCTCTCCTACCCGACGTTCGGCTGTCATTACGGTCAATCCGAGTACGGTCAATTTGGATTGATAGCCGCCCTTGAGATTTACCTTGACCGCCGCTGCCGATTGACAAGGGTCCTCATAACACGCCTTCTGCCCCCATCAGCAGTTGTTGAGTTCTGCAGACAATACGATGTCAAAGCCGACTCTGACTGCATTCGTCTTCCAACAAACAACTGGAAGACGGTTTATAGCGCGGTGGAGAGCCAAAGCGATTTTCTGATGCGACAATGCCTTTCAACCGCTCTCAATCACTTTCACGCGGCAATCGATGCTGCAGCCAAATCTTCCGCTACAAAAGAAGCTCAAGGGAGGCAGCTTGCTGTCGTTCTGACCGCAAGTAATTCTCAGGCCATCGCCTTGGCTGATGAATACGGGTGTCATTATTTTGACTCGGCAGACCCTCTAGAAGAACGACGCCGCAGACTCCATGCATGGCGCACTTCCCAAAAGCAGACCATTTTCGCTTCTTCACAACAAATGACGGCACTCGACCTTCAAGACGTGTCGCTCGTCATCAACTACGACAATCCCAAGTGCGCGATACCCTTGACACTGCAGATTGAGCCTGATGGCCCAGCTCGTATCACGAGCATCCATCTGTCAGACAGTGTGGGTGGAATGGAAACATCTCACCCAGCATTGTTCAATTTCTTTCGAGGCAGTTGCCGACGCAAGGACCTGACCAAATATCTCATTGGTATCGAAGTTCCAACGTGTCTCGAGCAATACGGACCTGCACTTTGCGACCTTTGCATGCAAAAGCACTGTCAAACTTTCAACTTGACTGTCCGAAACAATCTGCCTCCCGAAAACACCGAAAAGGGAGGGTCGTCGATCACAGAATACCAAACACTCCAAGCAAGTGCTAGTGCACCGTCCCTGACACCTCAATCTTGTCGAAAGCGAGCAAGACCTGACTCTGGTACTGACGGCAACCAAACACACTCAACCTTGAATAGTGTAACGCGGAGAGACGCCTTGGATGTTTTTAACCACGCTTGTTTCCTTTTCAACCCAGAGAAAGCCCGACCAAGATGTCTGTACTGCTACACATCTTCGCGAACCGACCCCAACATCCCTCTCAGCAGCGACGAGCACCCAAAGAAGGGATGCCCACTGGCAAAAGGATCAGAGTCGGTCAATCGCTTAAGTGATCTTCTGAAAAAAAAGGTTCGGCTTTCCGCCACGAGTGGCTTGTTATACATGCTGGGCTCCGACAGGGCTGCCTTTCTGCTCACGTAATCTCAGCGAGGGAGGGCGCAAGGAACGTCTGCCGGAGGGCCAAAAGCATGGATGCCAGACTGGACGTCTTGTCATTTCTCTTATAGCATACTTTATGCTCCATGAGCCTGGGCTTTTTGACGATGCGGTACGGAGGCTGGGCGGTCCGCGTCATTATCTACCCCGCGCTAAGAGTAGTGACGATGTTCAGGGGGTATTTGAGGCATTTCTGGTTGGGAATGGTTGTGATTCGGCGGTTGATTCTCTTGTCGACTGGCTCGTAAAAAAGAGGACAATAGGGAATGAAAGTGAGGGACGCATTACCACGACGAATATATTCGCGACACTAGGTGTGGCGCATATCATGCTATAGAGAGGGCATGAGATGTGAATGTAGTTAATTCGACTGACTTCTTTCAATAACAATTACCACTGTCTGCACCCAGTTCGGGAATTGTTGTTCGGCCACGGCGAAGCGGCTTCTTGGCCAGCACTCGTTCTTGAGAATGACTGCTGGCTCGATGGCACTGCACCTGTTATGATCCAGTGAGATCTGCAAGACCCAGAAAAGCCTTTATCCAACTGACAGTGGGGACGGGCCAGAGAAATGGCTGTGACGAAAACCAATGCAGGCTGTCCCGATGAAAGACTCTAAGAATGAGGCCACAGTCAAGCGCGACGGCGCGAAGTCGCACAGGCAAGCCGTGATATGAGGGTGGATGCAATTGATGATCGAACCAGAGGTCGCCTATGCAATGAGATTTTTCAGAAGTAATGATGGCGTAGGCAAGAGCTGTCTGGGACGGACTGGCTCCTTCCTACGATACATTCTCCCTCGAGGTACAGCGAGAGAGAAACTGCCTGCCTAACCTTCTGCTTCTTTTGCAGAAGCTGCGTCTCTCTCAGGGGCACCTTTCCAGTGTCCTCGAACGTGACCAGTGACCATACTTTTCTCTGAACCTTGTCCACCCTCAAATCTTCTTCCCTTCCAACTTCTTCTCCTCCAGTCAGCCTCTCGTCGCCATCTGCCACTCGAAACCGACCGTCTTTCCATCCTCGGACGCGCTCTTCTGTTCATTCGCATTCTCTCCGAAGCTCCCAATGCCACAGCGAGCCTCCTTCTTCAGCTTCCAACGATCTTGCCTGGCCTGTTCAATTCTCCCAACCGTCTCCCAAGATCGTCCGAATCAGGCCTGGATCATGGCTCCTGCTCTAGATTCCGCACCGGATGCCGCAAGCAACACAGCCGGCGATGCCTGGTCCACGCCCAAAGCTATCAAGTCCGAGATCGGTCAGTCTTCTCTCTGATTTCCCATCCTCAGCCATCCTCACTGACATCACATACCAGACGCTGAGCCCGACATCACACCCATCCGCGCAAGCATTGCATCTCCCGAAGAATCCAAGAGCAAGGTCCCCGCCTTCGACTCCGACAAACCCGACTCCGACAAACCCAAGTTTACTGCACAGCCTGCCTACGGACAGGAAGCATTCACTTGGGTCTCGTTTGATATAGGCTGCGAGAATGGGCTTTCATTTGTAAAGGTCAAAGACTTCGAGGACAGCCTTCGTCAAACCTTCCCTGACGCACGCATCAGCTGCCGCAAGAGCGTGTCTAAGACGATCCAGAATGAGACCAAGAAAAGGCGTCTTGATTAGGCGGCAGCTTCGAATAAATCGGACTTTGAGCGTGATGTTTTAATTCGAAAGGCGGGTTAGCCAAGACATGTGTTACAAAAGGGAGAAATGCGGGCGAGAACTTTGGCGCCGAGGATCTTGACGAGCCTATTTGCTCATTAACTTCGATGGCAGTAAATAAATATCTTTCTTCGTCTACTTGAATCTTCCGGCAGTGACGTTGAGGTGCCTTGGACAATCCATCAGCCAAAGCGTAGCATATCCAAACTGCAGGCAGCAAAATTGATAAAGACATATTCCGATTCCAACAGATTTACCAAAAAGGTTGCAGCCTCGCCCAGCTCCTGACTTGGAGTCGAAGTTGGCAGGTCGAGGTGTCAATAGCTAGGACTTGGCCACGTCCGACTTTCGTCAGATTTGCACTTCGAGTTCAAATACAAAGCAGCTCATATTGCAGGGATGATTCACCTGGCGCAATTGATATCCTAGGATTGAGCCGCTAAGCTTAAGGAGCCTGTCGTGCGTGCTCTATTGTAGGACGAGGCTTTCGCGAACTCGGCCGTCCGCGTACGGAACCTTGGGCTGCGTGCTACATTAATGAGATTGAGGGCATTTATCTTCACATACGACCATACCCACTGGAGAACTCGGGATCCCGTCCGCTCTCCCATAGATAAGCTAGTGAGGGCTGGAGTAGTAGTCGGGTCGGTGACGACCGGCGAATGCCCGGTGTTGTATGTTTTTCTTCTTTTTGCGTCCTGAAGTGTCTGTCCAGCAGCCTGGTCCCTAGCTAGGTCCGATTTCAAAGTTTATTATGTAATGTTCGTTGATACTCTAAATTGCACGTGGTACACAAACATAGGTAGCAGATGGTTCCAGTTGTTAATCACTGATCACATTGGATTTGGCTCCTTCGTAGGGAAGAGTCTAAAAAATAAGATGATCAAGCGTTCAGCCGGTCAATGTCTCATATGCCCGGAGTATATCCGTGGTTCCCGTCTGCCTGGCGCCATTTACGTCAATTGCATCTTCTTAGTCTGCAGCTTTACCACATTAGGGGCATTCCGCGAGCCTCTCCACAGATGCAAGGCTCAATGGCCAGCAGGCACTCAGGTACGAGAGTATTTGGGAATCGAAACGCGAAACGTAGTTCTTGGCGGGAGGCGCTATAAGCCACCGCCACCAATGGTTGGTGACTGGTCTCATCGGCAGCCGGCCAGTGCCAGCTCAGAATATCCGGGGCGCGAGTCGTTCGATGAAGCGATTGCGGGATGGGCCAACGCTAAATAAATCCTGGCGTTTTAGCATCCATGGAGCCCGCCGAGGAGCTTGCCCGCTGTCACGTCGACTTTGTAGCGATATTGGGACTGTCTGACGTCAACGATCAGTTCAAAGTAAGCGCTTTACTGCAACGACAACTCGCGAGCTACCTAAGGATTTTCCGAGATCCAATTAGAATTTCGAAATCACAGTCTCACAATTCCACCGACACGGAGGTGATATCTATGGACGGACGGTGGTAAGTAGATTGCCATACAAGGCTTTTGCGGGTGCGCTCATGGGTCAAGCAAATCCAACGCCCAACTCCGGCCTTCTTCTACACCTCTTCATCCGTTCAACAATGTTGAGACTGGCATTTTTCATTTTCGCGGGGCCTAGTACCGTTTCGTCGGTCTTGCGTGAATGCCATAGTCCAGTGGACCGAATTCCTCAGTGTCTTGCTCCCCCTGCCAACGAAATAAGCATTTTAAACATTCCCATGTCGTATCAAGAGTAACCTTCATACGCTAGGTGCGTAGGTTAAGCGAAGTCATTCCAGCGAATTTGGTTTTGCATTACTTTCCAGTTCTCCCTGACACGAACTTCCGGATATGCCTACCTCGCAACACACAAGCCTGTCCGTTTCGTGCATTGGGCCTAGGAGAGCATTCTTCCGTCATCGCCTTCGGACAGGTTCTTGCCGACATAAGCTCTGCGCCCTGAACGTGCCCACCCAAATAGCCTCCGCGCCAGCCATTGAAGGATTGAGAAAGACCCCATCGGTATTTCAAGTGCTGATGCTGTTTGCCCACTGGAGCTTATGATGTCGTGGTGGGCCCTTTCATGAACATCAACAGCAACGCCGTCTGCGTGCTAAAGCCAGTAGCGCAGACTCGAGTCACGCTTACCCAAATTCAGTCCTTTGTGCGATGATGCCCCAGATGCCCACCACGCGCCGGATGCCAGGCTCTCTGTGTGAGTTTTGTTCCCCAAGCGTGGTTAGATGTGGAGTCAATCCAAGCAGAGCGCCGAATTCGTGGAGTGGAACATTTCTCGGCCGATTGAAAGCCTGTATATAAGAGCCGTAGGAAATCCTGTTTCAATCTAGATAATTAACACCGACCTCAACTATCACCACCGTATTAGTCCTTTGACCTTTTGTTGATACACATCTCTCACATTGAAGCCCAGACACCGGCTTCTGACACCCACCATGCGTTCACTCATTTGGGCCTTGGGCCTTTCTGGCACCGCTGCCGCAGCAGCTGTCAGTACCACAGTTGCCAACGACCACCACGCTACGACGACGGCGCCACAGCCGCATTCCACAGAGGATACGCCTTGTGCTATTGCAAAATCACGGGCTGAGGCCTTCATGTCGGCGGAGCCCGAGGCGACAAGGGCTTTTGTGCTTCCGTCGATAGCCTACAACTGTCTCAAGTCGATTCCAGTGGACAAGGAAAACGACATGGGCCTCCTCAACTACCTAGAACCCTACATTCAATTCCAAAGTACACTGGAGCCCCTCGCTGCCCCTCCCGATTTCTATCTCATCCCTGGCGTGGATGTCTTGTCTGGATTCGGCCAGATCCGAGCGAAGCTCACCAACGACGAATATGATAGTCAAGTGGATTTTGCACTCGAGCTGTCTTACTTGGTAAGTTCACATCACTTGCATCTGCTGGACAGGTGAGAGGTGCTAATATCCAAGTAGTTCATCCAAGCTTCAGATGGTCATTTCGTGTACAAACCCGCTATCCTGGACGTTTTCCAGTTCGGCAGCCTTTCATCCGTTGTGTCTGTGGCCGACAACGCCACTGCTCTTCCTAGAGTCTACCTTCGGAGTGACTTTGAGCAGTTTGTCGCCAATGACACTGATGTGTACGACATCGAAAGTATCGATGGTGTCCCAATCGTGGGAATTTCTCGAGGCGCAGGCATGGCGCGCGCTCAGCCAAGATCCCGATGCCCAGTACAATTCATTATTCGTCAACCCTGCGCAGTTCGCGATGGGATCTGGGGATGGATTCAGCCCCAGATTTCCTGGTCAGTCCCCCGACGTCCAGGTGATTAAACTCACCAACGGCACGACCTTCAACGACACTCTTGTTGCCTCGATCTCGGTGGAGGCCGTCGACTATATCGGCTCTGCTGGGGTGATCCACGAATACTTTGAGCTGCCTGTCACAGCGACCCCTACCTCGTCATCTTCGTTGAGCTCTACAGCGTCGTCTACATCATCTGCGACGCCGACAAGCACCCAGCTGAGAGGTTACCCTGTACCCATTGTCAAGCACGCTCACGACTGGATCTCTGGATACTTCATGAACGACAGTGAATACGAAGACATTGCCGAGCTTTCCATTCCCGCCTTTTCTCCCTGGACAATTCCCGAGACAAAGATCAACGGTACTTTCGAGACGCTTGAGGCCGAGTCAGTGGTGTCGGAGTTCTTGCAAAAGGCTAAGGACGCTGGCAAGACAAAGTTGATCATCGACATGCAAGCAAATCCCGGTGGCCTCATCTTTGCCGGATACCAGCTCTACAACCAACTGTTTCCCAAAGCCGACATCTGGGACGGAAACCGCCTTCGCGCCCACGCCGCTCTGGATGCTCTGGGTACCACAGCTGAGAAGGTTGCTCCAGAGATTCTTTCAGACGCAGTCACCTCTGTCTACAACGAAAATCATGAGGCATACGATTCTTGGGCTGACCTTTATGGGCCACAATTCATTGGAGAACAAAATGTGACCCACCTCCTGAGATACAATCTCAGCCAAGAATTCGACTTCAGCACGCAAGAGCAAGTATTCGATTCTGAAAACATTGTCGTCATTACAGATGGCCAATGCGCGTCGACCTGCACAATCTTCACTGGCCTGCTGGTTCGTGAGCAGGGAGTCCGATCCATCACACTTGGAGGCCGCCCCATGGAGTCGGCAATGCAGGTTATTGGTGGTGTAGAGGGCGCTCAAGTGCTCAACTTCATCAACCTGCAGCAGTTCGTTGCGCAGGTTGGCCTCAACGCTTCTCAGAGTAACTTTACAGAGTACCTCGAGGCTGCCTTCGATGTGCTTCCCAGTATTGAAGAGCCACCGTTATTGCCTGCTCTCGCAGAGGCCGGATCTTTCAACTACCGTAACGCGTACGCACGCGACGACTTCAACGGTTATCCGGAACAGTTCAAGTACGAGGCATCAAACTGCCGTCTGTTTTACACGGCGGAGATGATTGTCGACCCGGTTGCTATCTGGAATACTACGGCGCAGACTGCATGGGGAGGCGGCCAATGTGTGAACGGCTCGACTGCCAATGCCAACAATACTATCAGTAGTGATGTTGTTGGCTTTGACAAGAAGGTTTTGAGTACTGTTAAAGCCTACGACGGACCTGGCAGTCTATCTTTCAAGGGCGACTACGAGGGACCTCAACCGTACACCCAGAAGTCCAGCAAGCGGTCCGTTATGGATCACCTGAAGCCCGCTGAGGACTTTGTCTATGAGGTGAAGCCCAAGATGGCCTCAGTTTGAGACAATCGAGAGTGACTCTGCAAAGTCTGAAGTTTGACACAGTTATAGTTTCATAGACAAGTATATATACAAAGAATAGAGCATGTGCAATATAAGGGAATTCTTAATTAGCAAGGCCATGAAATAAATAATCAACATGTTGTTGCAATACATCACTGGCACCGCTGTGGTTAAGGTGCGGGACTACATCTGGAGGGATGAGTACCAAACGAAATCAACCTTACGTGACTGGGCAAAGGCGAACATTGGCTTCCATGATTGCAATGTCAGATCATGTAATCTACCGCTCATCAATCATGTGGCTTCAAAAGTGTTGCTGCCGTTTGTTCACGGTTGATGACATGTATTTATGTATCCAAACCCCTGCCTCTTCACGGAGAATTTTGGCATATTGCGACTCAAAGAGCCCTGGTCTCTTCTCACGCTCATGGTCGCAGCGCAAGAACGTAACTATGGAAAATTCACTTTGGACAGATTTATGTCGGGAGGTAACTTCGAGACACATCAAAATACGCAATACGTCAGATTTGAAAGTTGGGATACTCCGAGGCACACAATGTTAGTCAACAGGCGGAACAATTACGTTGGACTCGCCACTATGGATGCAATACGAGATATTTGAGTTTTCGTCTCGGCGGAGGTTGAAACTTTGTTCTTCAAATTGAAGTAATGTTCAAAGGAGTTCACTCGGCCAGTCAATTACCGCATTTGGTGATTGCGGGCCGAAGGCTCCAGACTGCGGTCTACAGCTCACCGCTCCATCAACACAAAACCCGACCAAAGACTTAATCAAGTTTACCATGAGCATTCAGTAATGCTTGCCAGGTACTTCTGGGCAAAGCCTTCTGGCATAGTTTTGCTAGCAGAGGGTCCATGGCATCCCTCCGAATCCCGGGGTTTTCTTACCCAATCGGTACATTTCGCTGAGCAGCGGCCCACATTGACCAGCTGACTACCGGATCTTCCGGATGAAGCAGGTCCATATTCAGTCTCCAGTGAAGACGATGTTCTATAAGACTCAGTTATGAGTATTTATACCCTTTGCCCATTCCGATGCTGATTGTGAGGATCATCAGCCACCAACTTCGCTACTAATCATTTCCCAACCTAAACGCGCGACAAGTCAATATGAAGGTTCATTCCGTAGCCTTCCTGCTCTCTAGCGTGGCTACTGTCGCTCAGAGCCAGAATGTGAAGTACTGCAACTACGGTACTAGCGATTCAGCACTTCAATGCAGCAATGTAAGCTTACATCCAAAACATCATTGAGTAAGGGCTGCTAACCAGTTCACCTCGGAGTAGTTTGTTTACTGCGTAGTTATTTTTTCCGACTTCTTCAATTAAATGTTCTTACCACCCGATAGTGCATCCCACTTCTCAATGTAGAGGAAGATTCGTCACTTAAGCAGGGCTTCCCCGTGCGCCGCTCCTGTGGCGGAGAGGGTATTCAGTGTTCTGTCAAAAACGATGCGGGAAACAACCTGTACGGCGTAAGTGCATCCCTTGCTCGTGAATGAGATTCTGTTTGGACTGTGCTAATGGTTTGTGAAGCGTGCTTCTTGTGTAGGGTCCAGCAAGCATTCATTTTAGGATTCAATTAACTTCAATGTGACAGTGCTGAACATGCATCGGGTTCTGTCCATAGGATCGTAGGAATCGCGTCTGCAATTGCCTTCAAGGTTATGATTAACGTAACGGGTGGCTGGTTGCAGTTTTGGGAGAGCTTAGAACTAGGCTAAACATGAAAAACCCTCTAAAGGTTTTACGCCCGGTCATCAAGCCTAACAACAGCCTTAGCATCCGAGGCTTTGAGTGTGAAAGGAAGTTCCGATTTCAGTTCTCACAACGGTCATGATGCTTAACTCCGACATGCGGCTCCCGTCCATAGCTAGCAATTGAATCTGCTTTAGGTTGGAATATGTGGCAATATTTGCATGAGCCTCTAGCGAACGCTGCGTTGCTTTGAGGAAAGGAGATGATTAAAATATACGTCTTTTAAACGTTCCTGTTGAAATCGATTTTTCCTGAACACTCTCTTTCCTTGAAAAGTACCCTAACATCGAGAAGAGGTGATTTGAGTTCGGGCTTCTCGCGCCACGTTTCCCCGGGTTATGGTGCCGCATGTTGATGCGAGAGTCTCCAGCAAAGGTTCTGTTCAACTTGCTGGGCAATGCTTCGTTGCTACACACTGAATGTGTCTGGGGATTTCAGAATTTCGCAGTTACCTATTAGAAGGCCACGGCAAGTGTGATCCAGTTCCTCTACTAGAATAAGAAAGTGTCAAGTGCTAGATCACGTATGATCAGCCATAATTGTGTTTCGACAGCAGGAAGCTACCCCTGACCCCTCATTCCCAAACTCCCGTCTACAGCCCCTCACGTGCGCCCACTTCCATTGCCGCGATCTTAAAAGCGACCCACATAAGCACATAAGCATGACATAATCCCTTATCGGTGTTATCAGCGCGTTCGCGCGTTCGCGCGTCCGCGTTTCATCGCATCGAACATCCCAACGACAACTCACACTCACTGAATTCAATCCACGACCCCACTCAGCCACTCACACTCTTCGAATCCCCCCCTCAAGCATATCAGACCACAGCAAGTATGGCGAAGACGCCCACAAAGACCGCCGAACCTAGCCGGTTGACGCAGAGCCGGGTGGCCAACATGACGGCTGGCCGAGCCAAGAAACAGGCCAAGAAGGAGAAGCTCAAGGCGGCCCTGCAGGCGCGTGCCGCTCACGCACGCGCCGCGAGGAAGGCGATTCGTGAGAGTGCGCTCTACCTATACCCACCACCTGCTCCTTCCCTCTTCCTCGCTTGCTCGCCGGTAACTTGCTTGCTGACTGTGTGACAGAAGCCAATTGATTTCGATAAGCATTCTGGGTTGACGCTCCAGGCAACGGGGCTTTTGTCGAGTGGGGAATGCCGGTCCGTGTGTGACGCGTGAAGGTCGATGGGAGGAGAGATATGACAAGGGATACGGGAAAGATGCGGTTTTTTCGGATGATTTTAGACACCTCAAGTCAATAACGAGTGAAATATTCACGGATCAACATCATACGCGTGATTGAAGACCCGGTCCGCCAGGCGCCAGGGGACCAGTGGCCACCCGACTGCCTGCAAATACAGCCGTTGTCTTCTTGAACCCTCTCCTCGGCCCCATCACGCATCAGGACAACCCCAGTTAGTTTCCTTTTTCGAGGCGCCAACCTCACCAAACGGGTATTCTGAGGCCCAGAGACCTGCTTCTTTTGGAAGATGTTTGTGGTTTCATTGGTAGCTGGTGATCGGAGATTAATATCGTCCGTGTCTCACCATGCTCACTGCGCATCTGCACAAAGGATTTCAATGCACATGCATCTACATTTTGTGCGTCGTGAGTGTGTTTCCATGATTCCGATCGGTAGAAATGGTTTTTCACAACCACTAGCCGCCACGCTAAGACCACGGCATGATTGACCGATCCTTATTCCCAGGCATACTCCAAGACAGCGCATCCGATAATACCCGAAAATAATCAAAAGTCAGAGTAATAGAAAGCTTCCTTGCTATCCCATATTGCAGTCGACGCGGCACCGTCTACAGTCAGTTCTGTGCCAGACTGCTTCAATACATGCATGGCCTCAGAGCGTTTTCTTCGCAACTTAAACAATACCAGAGTAACAAAGTATTGGGCCACGCATTGTAAAAAACACAAACTTTCTCGAATTGGGGAGAAGAAGAGAAACATAATTCTTGATAAATCAAGATTGGATATGGTAGAACTCCGGTTGTAACGCTTGCCAGTCAAGGTTGACCAGGCAGGATATAATTCCATGGACTTCGGCTTGAAGTTGGCGGGAGGATTGAGCCCCCATGATCTTTGCCCAAAATTCCAGAGACTTCTGCAATTCGCGCTGGACACCGCTCTGCTGTTCAAATAGCTGTGCAAGGCCATTGGAGACCTGGATGGAATTCACATTGCCATTTCTCTGAGACGAGGGATGCCAAACGGCGATGGACCTTTGATGTAGGTGTTTGTAAAACTGATGGGGTGTTTCAAATGATTATGGGAGTTCTCTATCCGCCCCGTAGTTTTTGTTTAGAGTGCAAGTCTCTGTTCGGCGTGTTTGTTCAACACTCGCTGCTTGAAAGTGTCAAGAGTGTGATGACAACTGCCCACGACCGTTCCGAAACCGTTCATTAGCTCTTTCCTGGCATTTGACACCGTGGTTCGGCCTGTAGAAATTGTAGCGTGTGCTGCTTAAAAGAGCCCGGCAACTTTCGAGCCCGCGTGCAACGAAGGAAAACTGATGTTTCACGCGTCGTCCGAAATTTTGCGCCGCCATGTAAGCAAATGTTCGTATATTATCATTTCTAAACACTGGAAAGCCTTGAAATAAGATGGCTCGCAGATAAATCAGGATCTCTAAACCTCTTGCCGAAAATAACGCGGTCTTCGGAGCGATCGTCGACTCCGAGCCTGCAAATTCCGTGGAACCCGTGGATAATTACGGGCCCTTCTCAAAGGCTCGGCGTAGGCTCTAACATGATATTAGTTGTATTAATTGCGACATGTGTCACGGATGTCCGTTTACCCTATCGATATTCTCAGCTCTATAGAAAACGCTCACGCGTTGTGGAAAACGGCGCGAGTCCAATGATGAAGGTGTCAACTTGATTTGTGACCTAAGGTATATCACAAAACACGCGCACCTGACTTATTAGGCTATGGCTCATTTATAGTGACCCAAGAGCATGGTTAAGTGCTTTCAAATATTCGCTTTCGCATTTCTTGATGCGCTCTGATTAGGATTTTCGTAGGAGACCCGACTGTCCGGTGAAAAAGCCCCTCTTACCGAAGGCTCCACGGATTCCGCGCACGCGTTGAGGTGGTCAACTCCGGCAACGTCAAATTCTCGGGGTTTCGGGGGATGCATTCCCCAGTCCCCGCGGAAGCTGGAATTCGATGTCGATGATATTGTACAATTCATGACTTTTTCATTGGCGGGGGAATGCTTGTTTGCACAATCCGCGTCAACAATCAGAAGTCTATAAATACGCTGCCTCAGTTGCGACATGAGCGTTCGTCCCAATCAACTTCTCATTCCTTTCAATTAGCTTACAACCTCTTATATCACACTTAGAGAAACTCAAAATGAATCTCAAGACCTTTCTTGCCATCATTTTCGCCTCCACGGCGCTCGCAGTACCCGGCCAGAACCAGGCCGATGTCCAGCCCCGAGAGGCACTTCCTCAGAGAGGTGGTGGCGGAGCGCCGTCTCCAAACTGTTGCGGAATCATTCCCCGCCCCGCCGGTTGTCAATGTTAAATTGTGAGTGACGATATTCAACAACCTAGATCCCGAAAGGCGGATGGCTCTGCCTCAATCCGAATCCTAATGCTCACCTTGCCTCTTGATTAGGAGCAATGTGGCTTATTGTTGCTACCATACGTCAGAGAGTGCGGCACCTGTCGGCGTCTAGCTGTTACGTTGCTGGATGCTTGCCAGGTTACGAATGTTTGAGCAACGGTTGAAAGGATTTGGGCGGAGGGTTTTTCAAAACATGATAGGGAGGCCATGAGAGACGTCCAAATTGACTCTCGATATTTCTCCCGTGATCGGTCTCATCTCTGGTGATACAACAGCCCTAAAGCCATCACGCAAATCCTTTTTTCTTCTGTTACCCAGTGAGGCCGACATTAACGCGATACAAGTCCCCTACCGAATGATCACTACATGAGCGTGACTGCAAACCACTGGTTGACCCATGAATAATATTGCGGATGTTTGGCCTTGTGACTTTTACTCTTCATTGATTTGGACCTGAAGTAGACATGCGCGCGATCGACAACTTGGAAAGGCAGCTGAAACTACCGCAGATGATGCCCAGGGACAACCTCGCGAATTCAGGCGGTTTTTGGTATGCATATGCATCGACGCAAGAAAGCGCCAATGCTCATGCACTCAAAGTAGACTTCAGCATCTGTACGAGAATCGAGGAAGGATTTGGGTTGCTGTGTATTTATCAACCCGGTGCTGAATCATTATGACACTATCGACACATGCTATGCAAGAAGATCTTTACTGATTATAGCGAATTTTCAATCCATTTCACACGAAAGTGCTCCGACTATGATGCCTAAATCAACGTCGTTGATACGTCTAGGGATTTGACTTCGACACTAAAGGTTCAGCCCCGAACGCCAAACCAAGTCGATCACACTAGCGCGTATGCAGACTGCGTGAAAATATACAAAAGAACGGGGTTCCTCAGACTCCACTTTTTAACACATTTGCTGGGTGTCACAAGAGTGTGTATGAGGCAGTCAACATTGAGGATAATTGAATGAGCGTATATATTGATCAATCCGTGATGATAATGATGATGATGGTGATGATAAAAAGAAGGAAAAGTCGGTGTGTTCTCGCTGGAATCCGACA
>JANUHK010000383.1:0-27398 GCA_026319125.1 Colletotrichum noveboracense | reverse complement strand
CTTTACAGGGATAGGCGCCTCGGTGAAGCATACCGGGGCTAGGCGGTGTGCTACAGCAGAATAGTGGATCCGGCGGAGCCGGATCTCGGTAGCTGCTCCGGCAAAGCCGGAGATCTCGACCGGGCTCTAGCCCGTGACACTTGCTACCACGTGTCAGCCCCTCAACTGTGCCCGAATTTAGAGAATTCATCGAAAAGAATTCAGTTCGAAAACCAAAAATGAGGAAAGCCATAGCTATCTTATTAAGATGTGAAAGGGTTGATGGAATTAGGGTTTAGTAGCCAACTTTGGCACAAGTCGCCCATGTTACATTGATGGATTCACGCCGTAAGCACCAAGAAACCATATATGCAGATGCTGAGATGCTTTTATTTATCAGTAGAAACAGCCACCTATTATCTGTCGGGCGTTTTTGGCATTAGAAACTAAAGCTCCTTCCTGTTGGCAGCCGGCCAGCGAAGAAGTCAGAGCAAGGCTGTCATAGAAACTCTGGTAGTCATCCCACTCTTGCTTGCTTCAAGTTCTCAAGATGGCAGGTAGATCTTCAATTTCACGGAAGCATTTGAATGCTGGGCAGTCATCATCCCTCATACGAGCCTCAGAAAAGCCTTTGAAAGATCAGACTGTTTGGGTTCTTGTCATCTCTTACTGAATGTTTTCAAATCCATAGTTAGGGATCTGAGAAGCAAAGCTTACATATAGTTGTTTAATAAACATGCGATCTTGGATATACAGCATTGCTAAGTCCGCTTGAATTTCTGGTGAGGTACGCAAGAACATGATACCAGGAATAAGCGTCGGTGGAAGGGCGAATGATCAATCTTTATCCGTTCCTGAATTCTGGTCGGGTATGGACAGCATTTATGAACATCTGAAGACGGTTTGCGGGCGGTTAAAGGGAGTACCAACGTACTTACGGTTGAAACGATCTGTAACAAGTATTCAAGGCCAGCAGTCACAACCATCAACCCGAAAGAAATCATTTTCACCACACAGGGACCAGAGATCAGAAGCATAATATCTCCTCACACTTTGAAGATGAATCTCTCCCTCCTTGTCCTCACCGTCGCAGCGTTCACCTCGTTTTCTGCCACACCGATGGCGGATGATGTCTCCGTCGCCATGCGGTCTGAAGATCATATCATCACCCTCTGGAAGCTCGTTCAACTTCTAGCGGCTGCTACTACTTGTGCGACCTCTAACATTTCTCTCGCATAGCATGCTTTACTGAGTCATGATGTTTTCAACAGCGCCTCGCTCTCCCACTTGCTGCGTTTCCACCGTCTGCATGTGCGCGGGATCTCGCATCTACTATCTCAACAAGGACAACCAGAACCGCGGCCTGCACGGCTGCGACCCTCATTGGGGCTACATCGGAACTGGTTACACCAACAACCCTAGCTCCTGCTGCCGAATTGCCAGTGATGATGCAGTTGAGAAGGATGGAGACGATGGTCCCGTCGAGAACATCGGGGCATCTCCCCTTGAGTAGGACGACGCCATGCACAGCACGTTATATGCTCAATTGGGATTCCAGGTCATGTTATGGTTCGATATTTTGAGGCAACGTGCATAGTCAGAGTTGAGGTATATTTCATTCATTTTGTGGCCTCACATAAACACTATTTCAATCACCTACCTTGATGGCTGAAGGCGATGTGCACCTCACATATATGCACTGACGTAAAAGACTACTAGGTACGGAAATGATGCCAAGTCGAATTGCAACTACAAATTATGTCAAACTCAGGATGTAGTAGAGTGATGTTTTAGCGTTTTGACTCCGTTGTCTCTTCTACGGATAACCGGCATGTCATACAAACGGCGTTCGGCACATTATGAACTTTCAAAGGCAACATCCGCAACTCAGTCCTAGCCCAAACTTTGAGCTCCACCACATAACCTTAACAACACGCGTTTGCGGGAGACGCGGGAGCCGCGCGCCAACGCAGATATTCTGCTTGAAGTCTAATATTGACGTCACGTTTATCTGGAGGTCATGGGTGCACCTTTTCGCGATTCGCCATGTGGGTCAAAACAACAAAACAGAATCAAAAGCACCCGTGACAAACAGGGAACCACCGAGTCAAGTCATCCAAAACGTCATGATTTGCCCTTTTAATAATTCTTTTCTAATGAGTTTTTGTGCTCTGCTACAAGCTCCTACACAGCAATGCAGATGAGAACATCCATACAGCAATAGCTGTGGTGAAAAGCAGAGGGTTTCACGAAGCGATGGCGGATAGTCCACCTGATCGCCTATGATTCACGCGCAACTTCAGGCCTCAGAAAATCTGGTTGAAATCATGGCTTAAAAGGTCATGGCCGCGAAGAAGAATTACATACAAAGAGAAACCGAGTTGCTCCAGGTCTTAATACTCCGCGAGGGGTAGTCACAGGAGCCTGAGAAGAGGAAGGTTGCATTCCTCTTTAGACGCGTGAACATTCGCTGTATCTTCTTCTCATTTCAGGAAGGTGACGGACAGCTTCCATATGAAGTACAAGTCGCCTCATGATAACTAAATTGGATGAATGGGGTTACCTGCGTGCGGACCGGTCATCCTTGAACGATTCCGCAGTCGTCACAAAGCCGGGCGCAGCCCTCGAATAATTGGGGCCGTGGACTCGCAATGGCTCGGAGAGCGGGAGTGCGGGCAGCGAGCAGACGACCCCAGTCGCAACGGTCTAGGATGATCGGGATCTCACTCAACAACCATAGCAAGGACCAGGAGGGGGGTTTGGCAACAGAAATAGAGACGGCTTTGAAATCTTGCAACCCTGATAGGTGCCGAGTCGTCGGCAAAAGACGACAGTAGAGGCGACGGGCAAGACGGACTGCCCTAAGAAACTGGGAGATCTTGGCCAAGGCTTGTTCCTGTACCCTTTCGTGAAAGCTCGCCGCTGCAGAAGGCGGGAAAACCGATGGCCATGATGCAACGCTCCGGGAAGCGTGTCTTGGCGATGCTGTCCCTGCATGAACTGGGCTGAAAATTTCACCAAATCACCAAAGTCCCTGGGGCGCGTAGGACTGAAACACGTTGAGTTGGACTGTAAAGTGATGGCCGGCTGACCACGGCATGGACTGTACAGTAATTACAGGATGGATCTAATCTACGAATACAGAAAGAATAAAGAGAAAAGGAAAAAGCGCTCAAAATCTCTCGGCACGGCAACACACCCGACGAGACACACCCATCCCTCCGGACGTGATAACTTCGGCAAATGTGGCCAACTGCCAGCCACACGAAATTCCGCTGTGCTCTATGTGACTAGCGGGCGGTGACGCTGTGAAAGAAAGGGAGCCTCGTCGGCCGGAAATAGAGCATTCTGCCCATAGCGACACGCGTCGGGTGACGACTCAGACCTCCCGCCCAAAGGCCTCGACTCCTCGGGGTGGGTGAGGCTAGTCCGTAGCAGCCAATGGCATTTCGCTGGATTGATTGGGCGCACAAAGACTGGCCCGGTCCTCGCCCCCGAAATTTAGGGATCCCCGGCCGGTCGGGTGTTTTTCAACTTTATGTCGGGCATCCCGGACGTTCCCCGGCCGATTCATGTTTCCTAGGTTGCGGGAGCACAGAGACCAGACGAACTCTATTGCGCAGAGCAGGATCATAGCTCTCGAGTGTCACTGTTGTTTCTTTGCCTTTTCAGACGAATTCGCAGCAATAATCATGAAGTCGCAGTACGGTTCTCTTTGGGGCTAGTTACGAGCGCATGCGTTACCCAGAGAGAAGACTTTTTGGTCGATCCAAATTTGCACAACCGCATCAGGCTGGTGGTTCAGATTTTTCTTTCCCTCCTCAAATCTCCATTCATGCTGCCAAAAAGTTCCTAGAACCGCGGTTGCGCACATTACCCACCCCTTTCGAAAGCCCTCCCACAGACCGAGGGAACCTGGGCTGTAAGGGAGTAAACAGGCCCCTCTACCCCTCGATAGGGTGAATTGTCAGCAAAATTTGGTCCAATCTCATTGAAGCTGCGTAAACGCACAGCGGCGCCACCCGCGATGTGGGCACTGCCTCGTCATCGGGTGCCCCCTAACGAGAAGCTTTTGCCAACGTCGGTTTCCACAAGCCTTCGGGAAGTGGGAGGTCGACCAGGAGTTCGTCCCGCGGGCTGCTCCACCCCGGATCGACCCCGGGTTCCGCTTTAGAACCATCCTCTTTCCTTCCTTGGAATGCTTGAGTGCCTATGGTCTGCTTGGCGTAGCACTCCGTATGCCGTTGAGGCTGAGTTAAGGACAACCGCTGTGGGGACGCATTGACTCGAAAATGCGCCCGGCGGAGAACAAAGTCGTGTAACTGAGGCTCGGGACCTGCGAACCCCTGTGAGTGCCACGACTGCCAACGGGTTGTGGATGACCTTTTGCGCCGCGCTGGTTGGACGGGATGTTCAGACGACGCGGTCCTACCGCCGTAGACATTGGACGGAAACGATCGAAAATAGCAAGTGTGGACTGGCGGAAAGGGTGGGATGACGAGGGCTCTCCCATGCTTTGGGTCCAGGTCCCAGGCTGGGGATCGGACGAAGGCGACGAGCCCCTCTCTAGTCCACATCACGTACGCGGCGTCGAGAGATAGAGGACGATGAAGATCGACGTTTGTATAAAGACCGGCGAGGAAGTCGATCATCTCAGACTTCTTTTCCTCACCAGCAGCAACCACCGCAGCAACATTCGCTTCAACAACAGCAACACCAACACAATCGTTTTCGACATTCGCTCATTGTCTTGATACCAACAGTTCTTCCTGAAACACACAATGGTCCGCATCACCGCCCTCTCGGCCGCTGGCCTTGCCATCGCCGGCCTCGTCTCCGCCCACCCCGGCGAGAAGCACGACCACAACAAGATGAAGCGCGACATCGCCCTCCGTGACGGTGTTGCCAACATCGGCCAGCGCTCCCTCGCTTCTTGCTCCAACTCCGCCGGTGCCCAGAAGCGCCAGTCCCGCGCCGTTGAGCGTCGTGCCCAGAAGGTCAAGGAGATCCGCGCCAAGAAGGGCCTCACTTCCCGTAAGCCGCCCCGCCTGTTCCCAGTCTATCCGAGTTTCAAAGCTAACATCACCAAAAGCCTCCAAGAAGTACCGCCGCGACCTCGACCAGCTCAACGCCTGGGAGGCCATCAACCACAACATGACCGGCCAGTCCACCAACGGCATCTTCTCCTCCATCGAAGACGTCTTCAGCGCCAACACCTCCTGCGTCCTCTCCCCTGAGATCACCGGCGGCCCCTACTACGTCGTCGGCGAGTACATGCGCTCCAACGTCATCGAGTCCGAGTTCTGCGACGGTGTCCCCGTCTTCCTCGAGGTCCAGTACGTCGACGTCAACACCTGCGACCCCGTCCCCCAGGTCGCCGTCGACATCTGGAACTGCAACGCCACCGGTGTCTACTCCGGCGTTGAGTCCGGCCAAGCCGGCCTGAACACCACCTTCCTCCGTGGTATCCAGCTCTCCGACCACGACGGTGTCGTCCAGTTCGAGACCATCTTCCCCGGCCACTACGAGGGCCGTGCCGTCCACACCCACTTGCTGTCGCACACCAACGCGACCCTGATGCCCAACGGCACCATCTCCGTCTGGGATGCTCCCGTCGCCCACATCGGCCAGCTCTTCTGGCCCGAGTCTCTGCGCGAGACCATCGAGGAGCTCGCTCCCTACAACACCAACACCGTCGAGGTCACCACCAACGCCGAGGACATGTGGTCCGTCCTCCAGGCCGACGAGTCCTACGACCCCTTCCCCCAGTTCGTCTACCTCGGCGAGGATGTCTCTGACGGTCTCTTCGCCTGGATCCAGATTGGCATCAACGCCTCTGCCGACTACCAGACCGATGACTACTACGGCGTCGCTGCCTACCTTGGCGAGGACGGCGGCCACTCTACCGGCTACACTGTCGGCGGTGGCGGTGGTGGCGGCGGCAACGGCACCGGCAACGGTACCATGTCCGGCGCTCCCCCCTCCGGCACCGGTGCCCCCCCTTCTTAAAGTGTGATTTTTAGGGCGCGGGCCTGATGCACGGATCGGCTAGCCGTGTCAACTTTTCCTTTTTGTATGATATTAGAGATACCTATAGACAGCCATTGAACATACAAGCCGCGGTGGAAGCGCACATTTTTTATCCTTCAAATACTTTTCCCTTGACCATACTTGGTGATGCGTGCGCCCCTTTGATGCCTACCTGTGCTAGTATGCCCGGCCCCGGGACCCATAATTGCCGGGTTGTGGGGTCCGCTATCCGAGCACCCGCCGATGCCGCGCGGGCTGGCTGTAGAACAATGTAGCAGTCCGTAAAACCCGCCGGTTTTAGGTCTGGTCTTTAGTAGGTTTTCTGAAAATCTCAACGACAAGAAGGACCAAAAATAACATTGGGTGATAGTGCGATCCCTTAGAGAATGGCTGAGGCCCCCCTACTGCATCAACTTGCTGACCTCGAAATCTGTTTTGACAGATGAAGAGTTCAGTGAGTAGTCATAAGAGTTGTCCTTGACGCCCATCATGGTAGCCACTAAGCCAGGATATTAGAGTATGGTAGTCTCAGCTCGGGTCTCGGATCTTGCTAGGCATGCCAGAACTGAAGGGTCTGGCCCCGAAGCGGGTTTCACTGATCCACATCGCCGTTGTCATGCTTCCGTATCTTCGAGTATGGGTTTGTAATTCCTGGCGGTGGTGTGCTGGCGCGCCTGGCCCGCTCTGCGGTCTGTCAACACAAGTTCCGCCGGCTCTTTTGCCCTCTGCAGTGCACTGCTGCCACTTCTCTTCGCTTATAACGGCGACACCTCCTGGGCTTGGAGCCCGCCTCGTAGTCTGCTCTGCTAACAAGCTGCTTTGATCTCTTCAAAATCTATTCATTTCTCTTTGTTCTTCACGCGTCGCTCTGGCCACCGGCAGACACACAAAATAAGATGGGAATACAATCAGCTAAAGAAGGAGAGCCCCAGGTAGTGCCAATTTCCGCAACGCCGAGCAGATGGGTCCAAATGACTAGGCACTGACTAGCTTGCACTCTTTCATGCTCAGCTTCGAATTGCAGTTGTTGATACGCGCTGCGCGCAGATGGCCATGACGAACGCTATATCAGCCATGTCGGGCGCCAGTATTAGCCATATTTAGGTTGACGTCCTGCAAGTTGGAAACCCGCTGCACAACCAATTTGCCTGCAGGGGAATGACCGAACCCTGGTTAGTCTAGACAACCAAAGACTGCCAAAACAACGACATTGGCCTCCCACCAGGCAGTTTACGGATGATCATCTCTTATGAATGCCGTCACATGCTCGACTAGAACCATCCGTCTGGTAAACTCTTTCTGGCACGTTGCATACATGGATTTGAGCCACCGAGCTCTTGAGGGATGGTTTGCGTGACGGAGCCAACTCCCGAGTGCTATGTGGCGAAGAATAGAGACGTGAAACAAGACCGTGTCATCCATTCGGCCCCTACGCGTAGGGACAAAAGATGTTAACGTCGGTCTTTTTTCGGAACTGGTGCCAATCCCTCAGCTAGGATTTGCGTCAGCTTGGGCCAAGACGTTGGATTCAGGATCTGCTACTCTAGCAACGGCTGGAGACTCCTCACAGGGGCTATGGAAGCTACTTTAAAGTAAAAGGTCATGCTTTACTTCATCGGTACAAGCGACCTTCAGACGGAGGCTTGGGGTTGTCAAAGACGGTCCCAAAGCTGAGATAGCCCACCCGCTCCGATATTTGACCATCGTCCTCCTGGTGATACCAATCTTCCGGCATCTTAACTTCACCCCACTTCAAACGGTCAAGTGTCATCTTCTCCCTAACGCTCTCCAAGCTCTCTCCGACTTCCTCTCGGCCTTCATTAGAGTCTTGGTCGTCGCTCGCGGTGCGGAGATTCGAGCATACTCTCGCTAGCGGCGAGACCCTACAAGCGAGTGATATGGCATACGAGCTGGACCCGACGACCGGCATATGGCCGGGCGGGGTCTTTCTCGAGATGGCGATGGGAATGACCAGAAGAACTGCGCAGAGGACAGCCGGCACCAAGACAGGCAAAGACGCGGTGCCGATGCTGATGGCGGCGTCCTTAGGGAGGCTGATCGGATCCTCCTGGAAGCCGTAAGCATTCTTAAAATTACTGACTTCGAAATAAGCTGCCGTTGAGAAACTTTAGTTATGTCTGAGGCATCTTAGAGCAATATTGTACTTACAACCTCGGACGACAACGACAAAGAGCGCATTCGAAAGTAACCAGTGAATTAATGTACTAATTGTCATTAAGCTAATGCTGTATTTGTATGGTAGCTGGAGACGATATGTTGCTATTTGCTTGCCCCTGTGAGTCTGGGATTAGCCTTTCACTTTCTATATGGGATAGTCATCAACACTTACCTTGGCCGAGTCACCCGTAACGGGCAATACTTGATGGAGAATATCGCCCACTCCTGGCTCACTACTAATCGGGTGATTAACGCATTATATGCAAGATACCAAAAGGAGAAGTATAGCTGAGGTGCGTTTGCCGTGAGAACTGAAGGTATGAAAGCAGCCCCTTCTCCAGGTGGCGCAAATACAGTACCTAGGTCAGAGGCCCCCATCTTTAACCATTGCCTTCACATGGTCAGCGGAATGAAATGGTGTGGGGAGCGGCAAGCCCGGTTTCATCAGGTACTTAGGCTGTCCCTACGTTCGTATGCCGTGGTTCAGCTGCTCCTTTAGACAGACTATTAGCGCGACTACTCCGCCCACCAGGATGGTGTAGGTCACGACCCAGGCAATTTGAGGAATGGCAGAGGCCCTTCTTCGCTGTTCTCGTGCCCATTTCTGAGGTTCGAGTGTCCCGTGCTCTCTGCTATTCTTCGTTAGTCTCTGTTGAACGATCAAGCGTCGAAATGGCAATCTACCGGTCCTCAGCAGAGATAAAGGAGGCAATGGCGTCTCCTAGGGTAACAAGTGACTCCTGTGGGCCAAGAACCCGGATGATAATGACACAAATGCCAATTTTGAATACGACTGACAGGGCGACTGCAAGAAGCAGCGGGTTGGAAATGGCGACGGCGCAATTGGAGCTTCGCACCTCGGCCCGGCAGTACAGTATTTCAAAAGCATCCGGGTCGAATTGCCTCCCAAATTGTAATATCCCTGGAGTCAAGGACCTATTTCCACTCCCTCCCCCGACGAGCGCTTCGTATTTTCCTGTGTAGTTGAGCACGTACTCATTTCTTTCCGCCCAATACCTCCATCGAATGGGTAAAAACCAGGGCCGACCTGACTCCGGCCCCTTGATGTATCCGCGTGTTGAGCAAGAGTTCGTGCAGGTCACCTTGGTATCATGCCATTGTATCCTCCCTTTCATGCTGCATTGCTCGGAATACCACAGAGTATTCAGCTCGCTTCCGGGCACGATAGGCTGCCAAAATTTGTCGCCTTTGGCGGGCAGGTCCCAAAGATCAGACCTCCGCCAGCCCTGGCCCTTGGCTATCAGAACAACGTTGCGATAGTCTCGTAAGCCGGAACAAGCGTCGCTGTAGATCTCTCTGCACTCTGCCGCCCCTAGCCGCTCCCATTTCGAGCCCTGCGTAGCCGCTCTTGAAACGTTGATCTGTTTGTCGACATGCAAGGGGTGCTTGCCCCCCATTCTCAGACTGGCGCCTGGCATGTAGTAAGAGCCTCCCTCGAGAAAAGACTCAGTTGCGATTGTGACGTGAAAGTCCCCCACGTAGTCATCGATACGAAAGACAGAGCTATTGAACAGCATATGGATGGGCAATGACGTTAAAAGAAGACTGAACCACGCGAGGGACTTGAAGTTAGAGAGGTCAAAAACGTTCCATAGTGACGGAATACCGATATCCACCCAGTAACCTTGGGCGTGTGCGGCGTAGACCTCCTGTCTTGATGGCGCGTTGAGAACCTGCATGAAGAAGTTCGAGGACGCTAGGACGGCTGTCGATAGTATATTAATAAAGAGGTGCAGCATAACGTTGGCAATTGCTGCGTTGCCGCTTCTGCAGTCCATCGGAAATATCCACGACTTCCTAATATCACCATCAGTCGCCGAGACCGCAGCTGCCAGAATGCCAATGAGAGTAAGCAACACTGTTGACATGATACTGATATTCACGATCGCCATCCTCCGCCATCCGGTTGGGAGCCAGCCGAGACCCTTCTCGAATCCTCGACTAAGTCGGGTCCGGATCGGGAAAGACGGCATCGAGGCCAAGATCAGAGTATCTTGGTGAAGGCGAGAGTAGGATGGTATTCCACGGCTAGGAGAGACGTCACCGGGCAAGTGTTCTCTGTCGTCTGCTGGGCTTGTTTGTATCGGCGCAGATTCTGGGGTTTGTTGAAGACGGATTTTATCTGTCTTCATCGAGAGATTGGGCGGATGCCGCTTTCTTTTTACCAGGACGCTTTACGGCCACGAACCGATGTAATTAGACACTTGGTTCGCCATGATCATCAGTGTATCACTGATGATCAAGCCAGTTGCAATCGCGTCGACAGCAATTATGAATTCAATTCAGACGAAGGCAGGCGTTAAGCACAGGAACATGCTCCGAAAGCCGTTCGACAAGATGACATACCGTGTCGGCCAAATATTGACGCAACTATTCGTGATTAATTCTGTCTTGACTTTGACGCGTTCCAGCGTGCTGACATGCCAAGACTAGGCAGCCACCCCACAGGTATGGATTAGGCAATTGTACGTATGTATTTCGGTCTACACATGCCTGCGTCCCCGGCTTAAACATGCGGTGTCGTCTGGCGGCTACTCGCAGCATCAACCACGGCACGAGGCTCTGCGCCGTCGAGATTGGCGGAGGTACTTTTAAGTCTGTGTTGGAGTGTCAAGACGAAAGCAGTAAGGTAACTGGCTGAGTCTACGTTTGTACAGAGGGCGCTCCAAACAGCCTCAGGCTTGTTGATTACCCTGGCATCTGGCGCGGTCACGAACTGGGAACTGACCCATTCGTTCGCGCGACATACAAGCACACCAACTTCCATGTGTCTGCGCTGCGGCGGAACACTCTTGTTTGAGTTCCTGGTATATCGTCATCTGCTACGTACCCATCAGTGTGGCTAATATGTCTCGCCCAGGCGGGCTGGCCGACGCAACTTGGAAGTGGATGAGACATTTGGTAACAATGTGTGATTGCGCCTGATAGCTGTACATCTTGGCGGAATATTACCAGCTGTGCACTGCGCAAAGGCTTACTGATGAATGTTCACACTTTGTTGGACATGTGGCTGTCTGCATTCAGGCAATAGGATGCGGGCTCGTTAATATTGTTAGCAGGAGTCACAAGTTATATGGAACGAGGGAGCGCTTCAGGGGACTGTTTCAGCGCTGCTGAGCTAATTGTCTAGTTAATTAGTATGACTGGATGCTAATTGTATGGGCCCAGCAGATAAATAGCCGCTTGCCGCTTGCCGCTTGCCGCCCGCATCTCACCATCCGGAAGAAGTGCCTAAGGTATTAAGCATTGACAGCTCCAGTCGAGCTCTTTCGGCCAGTCGATTCAATTTCACAATGCCTCCCGACCTGCAGCTTCACGCCGCCTTCGCCAACCGCCTGCCGCGCGAGGTCCGCAACGCCGTCTACCTCCACTTGTAACGCTCACGCGGCCTCCGCCAGCACATCGTATGGCATGGCACTGCGGACAAGCACGTCTGCTAGTTGTAGTGCACGACGGAAATCTGGGCTGAGGACGAGCTGCAACGGGATATTGAGGAAAGGAGCGCCCGGCTTGGGGTCGTGCTGGGGAAACTGGGAGAGACTCAACGCTTAAAGGTGCGCCTCCTTACCTATGCAACAGATATGTTGCGGCACTCCTGTTCTAGGTGCCAGCCCCCACAAAACCAGGGTAGAAGAAAGGACAGCATGAAAGCAGTGTTAAATGACGCTATACCATGGAAAACTCCTAAGCATTTGTTATTACCTTGGATTTGGATCACTCTACTGCACGGTAGGACCGCGAATCAGAACTTGGAACAGTACTTAGTCTTCGGCCCCGAAGCGGGGATTGATGTGGGGCCGAGACGCCGTCGTCGCCGACCATTAAGTGTCCCGAGCGGGTTGTCTACATACTGGAATCCCACGTTCGGAGCTGCGTTCCATGTCGTAGCTATTGTGGGTTAACGCTGAGGCAATGTCTACTACATAATTGCGAGAGATCGAATCAATCAGCTGGCCACGCCGTGTCCGCGTCGGAAGCCTCCCGATGTCACCGCATAATTTAAAGTAGAAAGAGATTTGCAGTCTTACAGAGCCTAGAGCCAAAGATCCGACGAAATCCATCACAATTGACTTTCATCCGCGTCAACAGGAATCGCTCATTTGCTCACTTCTCCAGAAAATCAGGCCTATGACTTCACCCCTGTCAACAACACGGGCCATTGCCAAGACGGACGACTCCAAAAGTGGAAGCTCCATTTCGCTCGTCTAACAGCCGTCCACCAATGACGTCTTCCGTTTCCTCCACGCGTTTCACTTCCCACCAAAGTAAGGTCCCTGTGCCACCATCACATTTCCCCTACTGACGCGCCCTTTTCCTCTCTTCAGCGCTGCAGAACGAAACTTGGGACGAGAAAAATTCGGTAACGGTCATGGTTTAGGCTTTATTGGCGTGCATGGTAGGAAGCTGAACCCGCCACTGTACCTGTCTGCTGCTGCGATCCCGGAGCTGTGGCGTGGGGCGTTGCTACCGTTGGATCGCTCCAGCCGCGGGCCGCTGCGCTGCGCGTGAGCATGAGGCGACATGATAAATGGACTCTTCCTCCTCTCCCTCTGGCGAGTGCTGTGCTCGCCGGTTCTCCCATGCCAAGTCGCGTTGCTTCGACTTGACTCCATCGCCATGGCGCTCAAGTATCTTTCCGTGGCCACGGCCATTGTCGCCCTTGCGGCGCAGCCCTGGCTGGCTACGGCCGTCGACCTCGAGCTCAATGTCACAGCTCTGACTGGTGGCGAGCTCGAGGCGGACTGGACCAATGTCTACTACTCCAAGTCGAATCCTCTGCTGCTCGGAAACGACGGCGGAGCGGCCACCGGCGGCGTCCATGCCTGGGATCTGAACAGCGACTCGCCTCTGGCGGAGGTAAAGACTCTTGTCACTGGCCGAACGAAACTTGTCACTACGGTCTACAACGTCACTGACAACAAGGACCTTGCGGTCACGATAGCGATGCCTGATTCCGTCATCCGCGTGTTTGATGTGCCCTCATTCACCGAGATTGAATCAGCTCAGACCACTCTCCTTGGCGATTGGTCCGCGCTGTGCTCGTGGCGAAGCAAGAGTCTAAACGACTACATCTTCCTGTTTGGAAAGGGCAAGGCCGTCGAGTACCTTGTAAGAAAGGGAAAGACTGATATTGAGCTTGTCGAGGTCAGCTTGCCAATGATTCCGATTTTCGCATCTCTTGCTAAGCCTCATAGGTCCGAAACATCACAATGCCCACCGAGTTTTCCGGCTGCGCCGTGTCCCATTCGGAGTCCAAGATGATTCTATCCGCCGACGACGACAAGGACGTTTATGTGTTCGACCTTACTGAGTCGACCACTTACCCTGAAGTCACCAAGATTGGCGAAGCGGAAGAAGACGTCACCGGCGTCGCTGTCTACACATCTTCTGCCTCCAACTCTACCGGCCAGGAATACCTCTTTGTCGCCCAGGAGAACGCAGTAGCCGTCTACGAGTACCCATTCAAACTCCTTGGAACCATCAAGTTGACCGGTTTGGAGGACATTGAGGTACAGGGCCTCAGCATTTACCAGGGCGCAACCTCCAAGTACCCCAGCGGTGCCCTTGCCTTCGCCATTGAGGCTGACGACGTCGCTGGATTCGGTCTGATGTCTCTGGATGGAGCCCTCACTGAGCTTGGAATCTCGGTAAACAAGGAGTACGACCCACGTACTCAGGTGGGATGTCGAACTCGCTCCAAGATTTGTGACGCGTGCTCCGGTAACGGCTACTGCGAGGAGAACGCCCTCGGGTGTGCGTGCTTCGCCGGATTCACTGGCGACAAGTGCGACGCCTTCCAATGCACAGACAACTGCTCTGGACGCGGCGAATGCGTTGGTCCTAATCAGTGCAAATGCCAGGACGGCTGGGGCGGGCTTCACTGCTCCTTCCTCCTGGTGCAGCCCTCGTACGAAACAGACCAGAATGGTGCTGATGGAGATGACCCTGCCATCTGGATCTCTCCTGAGGGGGCCGACAAGTCCCTCATCATCACCACGACCAAGTCGACTCAGGGTGCGGGACTGGGCGTCTTCGACCTGACCGGCAAGCTTCTGCAAACAATTTACGCTGCCGAGCCCAACAATGTAGATATGATCTATAATTTTCAAGCCGGCAACCGCACTATTGACCTCGCGTTCGCTGCTTGCCGTGACGATGATACCCTTTGGTAAGTTATCCTTTCATCCTTTATGATATGCCACCAACTGACATTCCCGTCAGTCTCTTCGAAATGACGTCGAACGGCACTCTCAAGAACATCGCCGGTGGCATCCAGCCAGTGGTCGAAGACTACAAAGTCTACGGCTCATGCGTCTACCGCTCCCCCAAGACCGGAAAGCAGTACCTCTTCGTCAACGAGAAGTCCGCCCGCTACCTCCAGTACGAGCTGACCTCCACCCCCAACGGCACGCTGCAGACGGCCCTCGTCCGCGACTTCCAGGGCGGCTCGGGAGGCCAAGTCGAAGGCTGCGTCACAGACGAGGAGAACGGCTGGATTTTCCTCGGCGAAGAGCCCTCTGCACTCTGGCGGTATGACGCTGAGCCTGACTCCACCGAGCCGGGACTGCGTGTCGCGTATGTCGGCGACGGGCACACCTACGCAGACGTCGAGGGCGTCACGCTCGTCTACGGCGTTACGAAAGATCAAGGCTATGTCCTGGTTTCCAACCAGGGCGTGAGTTCGTACAACGTCTACCGCCGCGCTGCCCCCCACGAATACGTCACAACTTTCACAATCACGAAATCCGCCGACGGACAGGTTGATGCGGTTTCCAACACTGACGGCATCACTGCCGTCGGCACCCACCTGAACAAAGACCTCCCTCATGGCCTTGTCGTCGTGCATGACGACGCGAACCAGTTCCCCAACGGGAGCACGAGCACTGAAGCCAGCTTTAAGTTGGTCAGTTTGGAGAAGATTTTGGGGGCCGAGGCACTCAAGTCGCTCAACCTTTTGGATGATGTCGATGCCAACTGGGACCCGAGGAAGATGATTAAGCAATGAGATCATGACATAGTTGAGCGTTTTACATACTAGATCTAATGACAGCTAGCCTCATCAAGGCCAGCAAAAGCGGCCGCCATATGAGGCAGCTTGTACAGAACAATCCTATTGCCAAAAGTTTACCGCGTCAAGAAACGATCGCTTCTGCCTGGTTTCCTCGGGAGGATAGACGACGATCCGATCGAGATCAGCTCCTTTATAGTCGAAACTGTTATAAAGCCCACCAACGGTAATCGTGTTTTTGCCCCTCTGCAGAGGAAGTAAGAGGGGGGTTGACAGAATGATGCCTTTGTGAGTATCCTTCTGATACAACGTGTGCACGGAGCCGTTGTCCCCATTGACCACGACACTGCTGATGCGGCGGAGTTGCCATGTCCCATTAATGCGATCCGGTTGACCGAATGGCTGGTCACCGAAGCCCATGTCATCGATATCTGCATGCATTAGCGATGAATATCTTGTGATTGCATGCTGGGCTTACTCTGGTGATAGAAAGACACCCATTGATCTCGGCCTTGTCCCTCGACTTCGAAGGTGATGGTGCTGTCGTTGCCATATATACCAGTAGCTATGACATTGTGGCTACCAAAGGTCTGCGTGTCATCCGTCAGCGGAGCTCTCCGGAGTCTCTAGCATGCGGTTATGGCAGTCAACTCACAGCTTCCATAACAGTCAACTCACAGCTTCCCGCAAATGCGCAGATCCGCTAGTCTTGGCGTATCTGGAGGTATACGTCTTTCCACGAACGGGTTTCCAAACACCAGTCTTCCTGCATTGGATCGTCAGCCAAGTTCAAATTCACATCGCAACTTTCTTCAACTCACACGTCAAGATCGTAGACATCATGCCATACAACCTTGAGACTTCCTGATATCTTGTCGATTTCAATCGGGAGCCACACATTACGGCTTTCCCAAAGCGCCAGCATGTCCCATTGATCAGGCATGTACAAATATGTAGTCGCCTTGGACCCCTTGATTCTCCAGGAGAACCCAGATTGGGTGCTGAATGTCCGGGTGTACGCCGGTGCCACGAAGAATGGTTGAGACCAGGGTCCTTCGAGCTTGTCGGCGCGCATTGCCACCACATCTTACTTCTTCGTCAGTTCTTTCAAGCCTCTCTAGCCAAATTTGATGTTTAGAGTACGTGCTGGGTTCGCACTCACTGTTGGGACGATATCCCGTCTTGTGACTCATCAGTGCAAAGTAACTCTTCTCAGTTTGCAGAATTGTCGGCGCCTCAAAGTCATACTTGTCAAACCGAAAGGTGACTTCTTCGACATCTGTTAGGTTTCTGTTGAACTTGCTAACATACACATCACGTCCTTCGGGGCGGTCGCCGTTCGAATAAAGAGCATACGACTCTCCCGTCTCGTAGTCCGTGAACGCCCCAAAGTCTTGCGACCAGTTGCCCAGGGGCGAGATCGCTTTCTGGAAGGTGTAGGGACCGGCGATACTATCGGAGGTAGCGAGCCCTTGAAGCAGTAGGCTGTACTTGGAGTCGTCGACGTGCCACCACATCTGCAAGTGTCAGCTTGTCAAGGGGGACTGCTAAGCTGGATGTTGTCTCTCGAGGGCCGTGTTTTCTCTTACATGATACTGGCCAGTCTCTTTGCTGTATATGACCTTTGGACGCTGGATACGATTGTGAGAGGAGACGTAGGGATGGTCCTCAACCGGCGCTAGGTCAAATATCAGCACATGAATTGGCGTCCGATAAGAAGTTGGGCCATAACTACCAAGCGCGAGGCCATGTGAAGTCCAGGTCGCCAAGTCGTCCGAGCTGTACACGGAAATACCGCCACCCTCGACTTGTCCCTCAACTTTGTACTCTCCAAACCAGTAGAATTTGCCAGTCTCTTGTTCAACGGCAAGGCCGCCGGCGTGGGCGTTGAAGATGTTTCCATCGGTGTCATGCCATCGAGCTCCCGGAACGATCCATTTCGCTATCACCGCTGTGGCGAGCCAGAGGATGTGGAAGAGACGTCGGAGGTACATAGTGAGTGCTCTTCGAGTGGCAGGGTAGTGTGAATGTTAATTGAGGCTTAGTCGGAAGGGATAATTGCTTGTGCCCACGGCCGCTTGATGTCTCAATCCTCCATCGAATAGATCTTGTGTTCGTGGGAGTCGCATTTTATTTCATGACGTGCGTATTCATCCGACATCAGTGATGGGTTTCCTAACCCATTTCTGGTCTCTCTCGGTATTCAACCTCGATCTTTCACCGAATTTCGGAGCAAAGGAAGGAGTTGTCTTACGCCAAGCAGCCCAGCCATCACGATACTCCTATGAGCCATCATTGGGCTTGGACATCTCGGTTTTGGGTTGGCTGGTTGGTCTTCTTGGCAATCCTCAATATTTGTGGCGGCGCTAGCCTTTGCGGAAAGGCTTACATGCGCCAAGACAAGATGCTATCTCCAGAACTTGCCTAAACATGCTTACGATAGAAACTTCTAAACCCTGCTCCCCCGCACAACCCCACGACTGTACCTACAGATCCTTCCGTGTGGGTGAGATCCCGCGGAGAAGCTTGTTAAATCCTGGCTGAGAGAAAACAAGACTCGGTGCAAAGCTGGACGAGTGAGACTACTTTTGGTGCGTGATCGACGTTTTTGATCAAATCTCCGATGCGTCGTCTAGACCGGATACTCAGGATAAAATTGTTCCGCGAAGCATTTGACACCTTTTGACGGATTAATGTCCGCCAGCTCCAAGTTTTCTGTACAGAATCGATCATGATTTCCGTATTCTGGTGACACACAACCAAGCATCTCCGTATCTTACTCGGAATCATGCCCTAATGGAGGCTCCAGATACCTTACCATACTACTTGGCTATGTCATAAAATTTGATCAAAGCTAGCTTTTTGAAGGGGGCGAGAAATCTGAGGACTCGGACGTGCATTCATTTTCATCCCTCTGACCGAGTCGCTCCTTGATATCCCGATGGCGTTGTTTTGTAGTTGTTCTTGACTTTATGAATGCTAATTGAATTTCCCTATGAAGGCTCAGTATTACTTTTTGCTATATCGCGTGACGTGATTCGTGGATCTTGCTATATGATACGACGTACGGAAGCTTTGAATGTATGCGTTCTGGCATGCGGGTGAAAGGCGACTCATTGTTTTGGTATTGGTGAAAGTGCATGAGCCCAGAGCAAGATACTGATAATTGAGGCATCCGGACTTGACGTAGTTTGACGGAATGCAGGATATCTATAAGTCGACGCTCATGTTCGCAGATTAACCAGAAGTAACCACGCTGACTCAATCAACCCATCTCATATTTCATCATGCTCTTTCATCGACTTATTGTGGTCGCGGCGGTTGCATTTGGTTTAGCCAGTGCACTTACGGACCTAGGTCCAGTCAAAGGTCTCAACCGACGACAGGCAAAGTCTACACAATGTGTGGTACCCACCAACGGTGACGGATCTGATGACACACCCGTCATTCTGGCCGCATTCGACAAGTGCAAGACTGACGGACACATTGTCTTCGAGAACGTCTCATACCACATTGGTCAGGTCATGAAAACTACTGATCTCAACAACGTCAAGATCGATATTAAAGGGACGCTCTTGGTAAGTGATGTGCTATCCGCGTCGTGTTCTATCATCTGTGCAGCTTATGTTGTGCAGCTTATGTGATTGACTCGGGATTCAGTGGAGCAAGAACACGACGTATTGGCTTGAGAATTCTCTCCCCATTGGCTACCAAAACCAGACGACCGCCTGGGTTCTGGGTGGAAAGCATCTCGACGTCAACGGTTTGGCTATGGCACATTCGATGGTAACGGCCAAACTTGGTATGACTTGGTCAAGGGAGAATCGAACTATCCTAGTGAGTGATCCTCGGTGAGGTGTTGTCTATGACGCAGTCATCTGACCCTAAGTAGACAGGCCTCATGCTCTTTTGCTTGACGGAGCAGAAGATTCCGTCTTCGAGGGTCTTCGGTTTGTCCAAGCTCAAATGTGGTATGTTGCAAACATACCTCGTCCGATAAGTTTGTTCTTCCATCCATCAGTAATCCAATTCTGAGCAATCCCTCGGTGTAGGACAGTCACAATCACGCGGTCCGAACGCGTTCTCCTTCAAGATATTTACGTCAACAACACAAGTTCCAACAGAAACCCAGCTCGTAATACCGACGGCGCTAACACCATGTTCTCGGACAACATCCACTTTCGTCGCTGGACAGTTAAGAATGGCGATGACTGCATTGCCACCAAGGCCAACTCGACAAACATTCTGATTGAAGACGTCGAGTTCCACGATGGCCAGGGCGTGGCAATCGGCAGCATTGGGCAGTATGCAGGCCAGTTTGAGACCATCGAGAATGTCACGGTGAGGAACGTCTTGGCCCATGGATCTCGTTATGCTGGTCGCATCAAGACGTGGACTGGTGAGCAGCTTGGATATCCACCGAATGGCGGGGGCGCTGGTTTAGGATGTAAGTCATAGCTTCAGACAATATCGGACTGAGATTGTGCTGACTTATTCAACTCAGATGCTAAGAATCTCAGTAAGTCGAAGCATAAAAAGGCCATAGGCTATTCGCCGCCATGACCTGACTTCATGAAAGTTGCGGCCAAGTACCAAACTAATCATTACGAATTTAGGCTGGGATAATGTAACCATCTACGACGCGGAACAGGCTCCCATCTACGTGATGCAATGCATCACCTACAACGGGCAACAGGGAAATTGCAGCTCGTCTTTATTTGATATCTCCAAAATCAGCTTTACCAACTTCCGAGGTACACTCCAAGGAAGCCGCGTCGCCTACCTTCAATGCAGTCGGGCTCATGGTGGATGTGACGATGTCCGAATCGAGAACATGAACTTCACCAACATCAGTGTTGACCCACCGACTCCCGCGACAGGATATCGGTGCAGCAACATCAACGATCCGGAAGGGTTTAAGTGCTAAGCTCTAGTGCGGAAGAAATGCCTACGCGCCTGCAAATGAAATTGAAAGGGGAGTCATGAAGAGGGTTGCTCAGTTGGTCTAACATCAACGTCTACATGTACATAAATCAGAAATGGTGCTACTAGTCTTGCTGTGACTCGCTCTTGGCGTCGACATCAACCCAATCTAGGTTGATATTAATCTCATCTCCATCCACGCTCTCTTTTCCGCTTCTCTTCAGCTCCTCCCACATGGCTTGCTGAAGGTGCTTTTCGAATCCGAGTTCACCGAGGACGAATAGATCCAACAGCCGTCCACACGAAATCATGGCCATGAAACCTTTCTTCGCCTGCGCGGCTACGGTCGGGTCATGATGGCGGCTAATCTCTTGGAATCGGCGTCGCCAGTAGAGCCATCTCGACTGAGAAAATCTGACCTCGTGGATGTCTGCTTTCTGGACCATAACGCCCGTTGTTGCTGGGCCATCCTCCTCTGGAGAACGCGTCACTTGTAATCTCATTAATGGTAAGGAGAACAGCTTGAAGACACAGTTCTGCACCAAGATTACCGCAGAAGGAAGATAGACCAATCCATCTGTATCTTCTTCAGTCTCGAGAGCGTTCCGCATAACCCATGTGGCAGTTCGCTCAATATCGTCGCTCACTCCAATCGCAAAGCACTTGGCCGAAAACATCGCCAAGTTGCACATTTTGGAAACATCTTTCTACGTCGAGAGCTGTTCCCAGATTCTGTGCATCTGCCTCGAAGGACTGGGTGACTTGATGCCTGAAGTCGGCAGCACGAGCCTTTTCGGATCGGGAAGCCGAAGTCGACATGGTCGCACACTACTGACCGACTAATGTCGAAGTATGAGCTGAATGACGGCTCCGAAGAATTGAAAAGTTTTGAGTGAGTTGTAGATTCATCACAGAAGCAAGTCAGGCTTTTATAGGGCTTACTCATGGCAGAGCCTCAGGAAGTTCAAGCGATGGTGGGACGTAAGCCGACTGCACTATGAGTGGCCATCGGTCACCTGATCTAGGCAGCTACTCCAGGCAGCTATTCGGGGTACGTACCCGACATCGAAGAGATGTTCAAGTATACGGTGGATTGGTTTTCCATGTTTGATTGTGGCTTTCTTTAATTATCGTCATTGGGTTCGGGCTTCTCAAAAGCAACTGAGGGCATCATGGGGTCCATCCAGGGGAATGACGCGCGGAAGCGTGGTTGTTCTAGCCAATCAGCAACGAAAACCGCATCCACTAAATTCCATTTTAGGCAGCGCATGCATGCATACTGTCATCCTCTAGCAGCCTCTGAGGCAGGGCAACATGCTAAACTCATTGTAGCGGGCTCATGGAGGCGTTGTAATTCATACAGGTGATGAAGCTTCGTCATCGGTCCCTGGTTCATGGGGAAAAAATGTCATCCACTTTATTCGTGGCGTTTAATGACCAGTTGAGCTGACGGTAG
The DNA here is from genome assembly GCA_026319125.1 of Colletotrichum noveboracense. Classification (NCBI taxonomy): domain Eukaryota; kingdom Fungi; phylum Ascomycota; class Sordariomycetes; order Glomerellales; family Glomerellaceae; genus Colletotrichum; species Colletotrichum noveboracense. The sequence continues at coordinate 5,802 of JANUHK010000383.1, read as the reverse complement.
GCTAGTTTGCAGGAAGTAGTGTTTACTCTGTGAAGTTTTGATGTATGTAACCTAGTCTATATGTACATCGAAAGGGATTCTATCCATTTATCGCTCCCATGTTCCAACCCTTGGGTATGTCTATGTGATGAAAGCAGAGATCTATAAAACTTGAACTAAACGAGAAACCTTGTCATGAGACCAAAGTAGACCTGATCCTCTAGGCGGAAGCCTTGATGATGTCCGAGGCCTTCTCGGCAATGGCGTAGAGAGTGGACACAAGGTGGCCGCAAACCTGGAAAGGCAGGACACCGGCATCGACAACGCGGACGTTGCTGGTGCCGTAGACCTTGAGGTTGACATCGACAACACCGCCCAGCTCCTTGGACATCATGGCGGTGGTGCCGACGGGGTGGAAGTTGGAGCGGTCTGTGTTTATGATGGTTAGCACACATATTCAAGTGTTCAGGTAGTTTGGCAAACTTACAGTTCTCAAGGATCCACTTGGACCAAACATCGTCAGAGGCGTCCTCAGCAATGGTGGCCAAACCAGGCTTAGTCTCGCTGGCGAAGTACTGGCTCAGGGGAGCAGTCTTGTACAGCTGGCGGATGAACTTGGCAGTACCAATCTGCTCGGTCATGTCCCAGTCCATCATGAAGTAGTTGGGGTTGATCTTTGCAGCAGAGGAGTTGGCGCCGGTGACGTGGATGTTGCCGCGAGCGAAGGGAAGGAGAGCCCAGTACTCGGTGGAGAAGGAAGAACCAGCAGGGGTGATGAGGATCTCAGCGAGGGGGACCTTGTCGGTGAAGATGAGGTCGTACTGGATGTCGAAGAACTTGTCGAGCTGCTCCTTGGTGACGACGCCGTTGGTGTACTCGGAGACCTGGGCGGCCCACTGGGAGAGCTGGGTCTTGATGTTGGCGGCGAGAGAAGCGGTCTGGTTCGCGAAGACGTCGTCGACGTTGGGGTAGGCAACGAAGGTGGTGACACCGGTGAAGTTCTTGGAGCTGGTCTGGGCGAGGCCGTTGTTCATCTGGTCCTGGAGGTTCTCACCGACGGTGGGGAGGTTGACCTTGGTCTGGATGCCGGCGGCCTTCAGGATCTCTTGGTTTCCAACGCCAGACTGCTCCAGGAGGAGAGGAGATCTGAGAGAACCAGCAGAGAGAATGACCTCCTTGTTGGCATAGACGGTGTGGGTAGCACCGGTCTTGTCCTTGACGAGAACTCCGGAGGCGGTGGCCTCAGCTCCCTCAGCCCAGACGAGCTTCTGAGCCTCGGTGTTCAAGAAGACGCGGAAGTTGGTGCGGTTCTGGTAGGGGAAGTAGTAGGCGCGGGCAGCATCGTCGCGAACCTGGAGAGCAGTGTCAAGGGTGGCGGGGTAGATGTTCCAGCCGACCATGTCTCCACCAGCAATGTCCTTCAGGGCAGGGACGCCAACGGCATTGTAGGTCTGGTTCAAGACGTCGACGAAGGACTTCTCGACACCGCCGGACTTCCAGCCGACCTTGAGAGGGCCAGAGGTACCGTGCTGCTCAGGGATGTAGGTGACGCCATCGTCAACCTGCACGGTGGTGGGGGGCTGGAGAGTCTCGGACTTCTTGTAGTACTTGAGAAGGTTGTTCCAGTTCCAGCCGTCGTTGCCAAGACGCTCCCAGATGTCGATCTGAACGTCCTGAGCACGGGTGTAAGCCATGCCGTTGATGGTGCTGGTACCGCCGAGAGCCTTGCCGGCACGGAGGGTCTGAGTCTTGTTGCCGCCATACTTCTGGGCAGTAGTCTGGTAGGCGTAGTCGATGTCGGTACCAAAGGCCAGTCCGTAGCCAGAGGGGCTGGTCACATTGACGTTGTCGTAGACAGAGTCACCAGCCTCAATGACAGCGACGGTGACATTCTTCAACTCGGAAAGACGGTTGGCAACGACCAGACCGCTGGTACCACCACCGATAATGACATAGTCGAAGCGCTGCGAAGATGCAGCGGGGTAGGCGAGCGCGGTGGCCGCAAGAAGCGGGAGGGAGACAATGGAGCGCAGCATGTTAAAAGATGAAGTCGGATGCGGTGCGATGCTGAGGTGGGAATAGAAACAACACGTGGTGACGATCTCTTGAGTTTATATCTAGCTCCCGCCTGGCTCAACGGCTGGCTAGCTGGGTCCCATGTTCACCGCGCGGTAGAATCAACTTATGTCATGCTTAGAAAGTCTTCCAAATTTCCATCCAGGTTGCTGTAGCTGAGTTGATCCGCTCTCTCCACCGACTGGTGGGCATTTTCTGGATCTCGGCGCTCGCGCGTAAATCCGCAGAGTTGTCTAAGTCCAGACTCCCGGAACCAGCCAAACCTCAAGTGTGGTCTTGGTAGATAAACAAGGGGGCCGCTACGCGAACTCCGAGTGACGTATGATGTACTGTGAAGATATGACGAAATATCCCTATTTTTTCTTCTTTTTTGTGCTGATGCGACTCTGGAATGGCGAAAACGAGCCTCTCGCGAGTCAGCGTTTTTTTTCTTCTTCTTGAACATTCGCCCACATAACGGCAGCGGCGAGAAACAAGAATTTGGGATCCACTGTTGTTTTTCCTTACAAGTGGGTCTTTGAAATGCTTAGCAAAAGATTGCCGACATGATCAGGGCAACCCAACTCCACAACGCTATGCTCGGCTTCTTCGGACGGTCACTAATGCATTATTCAGACCAGATCCGCGGATGGTGCCTTATCATATTGTCTCACTTATACACGTGGGAGGCACTTCTGCCCTGCAGGGACGTTCAGGAGACAACATCGGAGTTCGTCTAAATACGAGTCGGCTCCCCTGGCTGTCCTTTTTACGGCGGGCGCAGAGCAACCGCTCGTGACCCTAAATTTCCATATCAGGAAGGAAGTTATCGTTCAAGCCCTTCTGCATCTTGGGAAATCCAAGTCAATATCCAGTAGTACGGCTACTCGAATAGATGATGTTCACCAGTTTGTCTATTTCGCTGTGATCTTAGGAATGACCCTAGATGTAAATTCTAGTGCGACGGTAATTCGGACTGTCTCACTGCAATAAGTGGACAAATGGCCTAGAGAAATACTACCGAAGAAAAACAATGCGTACGTTCCCACGGCTACAAACCATTACAGTATAGGCGAAAGCATCCGAGTTGGTTTCGACTTTATCTCGGAACCTGGCGGCATCGGAGGGGAACGGCTACCTAGGACTATCCCCGAAACGCCCTTCAACTTGGCTGACACAATGGAATGAACATTCCAGCCAACAGTTCAGTTCAACATCCATGCAAGAGGTTCAAATACCTTGTCCCCGGTCGTGCAAACGCTCTCGCGCGCGGTTGTCAGCTTCCGCCGCGATAGCGCCGGAAGGGCCACCGGGACGGCGGTGGGCCTATCGGCCCGGCTGAGGGATTTCAGGGATCTCGTAGAATTCTGCACAGGGCCGAGACCAATGCTAGGCGCGGTAAAGATCATCTCGCATGCTGGATCTTATTGAGCGTGGTATTCCTCGGAGACCGAACTTATACATGCCATTTTGTGAAGAGCCTCGTTGACTTGATGTTCTGAACGTTCCGACTTGTGATAAATGTCGCCATGGGGGCCTCCGAATGCGTGCGGCGATCCGTAGGTTGTCATTTGTTTTTGCAGGGGGGCTGAGTATTGCGCCCCTAGAGGCTAGGTCCCGGTCGATCGGCTGGGCAAGTTCCTAGCGTCTCCACAATATAAATGAAGGAAGTTTTCAATCCAGGGACGGAACCTGAAAATGGACAGGCTGTGTTCCCGGGTCCAGACAGGTCAGATGCTCAATAGGGGCATACCTATCGCATCTTATCAGATCAAATGACGTAGCTTGCTCGACCTCCCTCGGCTGATGAGATTAACGGCGCGTACTGGCAATTGCGAACGTTGTGTTCGCGATTTCGATCATCTTCACTGCTAACTGATTTCAACCAAAACAGCACAGTAGCATTCGTGAGGAATCACCGCTTGCAATCGCGAGTTTTCCGATGAACGTCCATTGCGGTTTCACGCACTTCAGAGCTACAAGGTTATGCAGTTGTTTCTTCTGCAAGTCTGTGCGTGCGGTCTCGATACTTCACGCTAGATCCATGTACCTTCAATAGCTGACAAGCCAGATATATCTATCTCAATCCAAAGTTCATCCTGCAATTCGCGTTCAACTGGTTGAGCTTTAGAAGGTTTTGTAGGCTCACTCACATAACAATACTCTATTGCCGCCCCGTTGGCTTTCTCGAGAGCCTGGTAAACCTGAATCTGTGTCAAAATCTGCTCTATACATGGACTGTGTTGCCGATACTGCGAGCGTCGGTAATGATTTTTAACGACACATCGACCAATATCACGAATGTCAGCCAGTGCTATGGACATATTCCCATTAGCATCCATAACGGTTCTAGTAAAGTCCGAAGGTCACAGTCGACTCAGCCGGACGGAAGGCACGGAAATACAATCTGTTTCCACCATCCAGTATCGATGTACGCATACGGGAGGCAAATCTTGAACATGTGGTCAATCACGTCTACCTTCTATTTCCAGTCGACGACGCATCCAAGAAACCTACTAGTTGTAGTCTAGATTACCTGTCCACGCAGGTCAGCCACGCCCCGGGACGGAATCACAACCATCAAAGGCTCAAAGCTGACCAGACAATGTGTTTCACACCAGTTACTTTAGCTGCATTCGCAACTGAAATTTGATCTGAAAGACTGCGAAACGCTGACGCAGAGACAACAACATATCCCTGCAAGGGATATTACGATAGCAAGCTGAGATCCCTTCAGATTTACTGGGACGATTATGATTTCGCGCTCTTGAACCTTCGTGTATTGGATGCCAACTTCTGCCATGACTTTGGTCGAGCTGAAAAAACGTAGCTTCCTAGTTCAACTGATTATTAAAGTTCCATGGTAAAGAACTCGTCTTCGCTTGTGAAGTGACTGTTGCGCTATCAACGAATTTGTACTCAGTTAACTGTACATCCAAACCAGACCGCCAGTCTGAACAGTGGCGCCGGCAACCGCCGGTCGTACCAGCCATGCGCATTGCCGAGAACCCTTTCCAAATGTCGCAGAAGCTCAAACTGAATTGTATGTGTGTGTGTGTGTGTGTTAATTGACGTCGGTGCGACCCTGTTGTAGGGTGAAGGGCGTCCAGTAGGTAGTCATGTATGTAGGCCTATCGAAAAGACAGAGAGCAACAAAGAAACTCGCGTAACCGGAGATTTGAAGTCACAACGACCTACATACACAGGCTAGCTTTCAGATCATCCCAGCAGAGCTTAAACCCAGCGTTCAAGGGAGAAACTTTCAAACCGATCGAATACCTCACTAAGCACCCAATACCACATAGCCCAGAGGCGCCAAAGTCCATAGACACAGGACTGGAAGAAAGTTATCTGCGCTCTGACTTGGAACAAAATTCTAACATCGTTGTGCAGAACTAGCTGTTATCTACCATTCGCAACCGGAACCGAGATCTATATGACCATTGATCGGACTTGGGGAAGATGAGCACAGCTCTTCAGCGCTGCCGCCAAAGCCAATCTATCAAACCTACTAACAAATATACCAAACAATTGAAGCTATTCCTAACTGTTAATTAAACAATTCCTGACCCCTCAGATTTGATATATTGGGTTGATTTGGCTTGGTATATTATATAAGCATACATATAACGTCCGTCACCCACTTTTCGTCACCCCCCACATTTCGACACCCCAAAAATGCCTCACCGCCATGATGACCACCAACTTCAATCTTCCACAACTTCACCAATTTTACTTCAATCGTCGTCGTTTTTCGTATCTACATTC